>NPHW01003602.1:0-11360 GCA_002240705.1 Elaphomyces granulatus
ACTAAGATTGAAAAGATCATAGTTGCTGTGCAAACGCGATGACAGCCGTGGTGTTGTTTAGCTTGAGTGAGGCTGCTGCCGCCGTATATTCTAAAAACGCCTTTACAATATGATCAGTGATCACTGTCAATAGTATCTGCACGACCAGTACAGAAATCTTTACGAACCCATGGTAGAGCGCCTTCTTGCCACCTTACATATATCGTTCCGACATAACCTTCTTCCGTAGTAGCGGGTAGCGGTTGAGACATGTCGTGTGCGTTGATAATCCCCCTTCTGTATGAATGGGTGACGAAGGGGTGGGTAGTTGTTTTTTGATGAGGCCGCGTTACCCAGAAACGAGAGAAGGGTAAACGGCGTTGCTGCACCAATCTGACCGAGTTAGGAGGAGCGATGTAAGCGTTTCTACTCTGGCTACTATCCAAACGGGGGACAAAATAAGGAACTCTTTTCATTTCCCGTTTTTTGTTTTGCATTTTCTCCTTATTCTCATAGATATGTAAAGTACCTGGCGGCTTGCCCCAAAGATGCATATTGATGTTGATCACCATCAACTATGATATTCCACCTCCCCGTACTTCCTAATACGCCCCCGGCCGTTTTGAATATGAGGGTTGACTCACTAACTGAATCCCCGTCATGCCAGTCATCACAGGAGTCTCAGCAACTAGCTCGAGCTGATCCAGCTTCGCACCGCCGGGTAGCTGTGCCCAAAGGCTGACAGCTATCCAGTTCGTTCCTTGGTAATTCAGAATGCCTTGGGGCACGGGGAACCGGGTCTGTGGTCCGATATGATTAATATACTTCCCATACTGGTATCCGTTGACATATAACTGCACACGGTAGGCGACTGGCGGTGCCGTGTCGTTGCCAAATACGAAGGAGAGTGGCACGTCCCATCCGGTGGGAATGTTCAGGGTGAATGAGACAGTGTAGAAACCCACGCCGGCTACAGAAATGCCATCGAGAGGACTCCCAGTCTTCCAGCCAGAGCTGGGCGGATCGGGTTGATGCCAGCCCTGGCGTTCTGCATACAATCCGCCTTCGTTGAGGGGACCCCGGGTAAGATCTCGATAGTCTTCACCCCCAAGATTGCCTGTCAACTTCCAGGTGATCGCGCTCTGGGCTTGCCCCGAGAGCTGGTAACTTAAAATCCCACGAGGATTCTTCATCTCATCGCTGCCGACAGTCCAGTCCTCATCCAGGCCCATGTTATCAATGAGGACGGTGATAACATAATGTCCTCCGGCTTTGAGATTCGATAAAGTATATGTCGAGTTTTGATCGCTGGTGGCGCCATCTCCAATCCAAGAACCGATATATGTCTGGTTCAACCACACGCAGCTGCCGAAAGCTCGCCCTCCTTGCGTATTGAGGGATAGCGTACTTTCTTGCCCCGTTGCCACGAAATGACCGCGGTATATCAAGTAGCCCGCGTGGAAACCGTAGTCGGATGCGTAGAGTGACGTCGGAGTGGTCAAAGAATTATGGGTGTTATTAGTCGTGCTATGGTCCGCCAACATCCAGGCAGAGTCGTCGTACGACGACTGAATTTCAGGAAGACTATCAACGTACTTCCAAGCAAGTTCCTTCAAGCTAGGAAGCAAGATTGTCGGACTTGCGTACGTCATAGAGCTGTTCCAAACCCCATCCTTGTTAACCATGTATGTGACCTCTTTACCGTTGATGTAGAGCGTCGTGGCTGTTCTGGGCGCCCCGATGACCTCAATGGCCGTAGTCGCGTTGAAATCGGCAGCCAGATGTAGCTGGCTGTCCTGGAGAAAGGCACTTCGAACAAGGTATCCGGCTTTCACGATGATGGAGGATGCAGTGTTGTTCTGGGTGCTCAAACCAGGCACACTTCCCTGTGCTGGGACTTCGGGAACCCAGTAGTTGTATGCGGAGTTTTTATCTTAGGGTTGTTAACTTATTAAAATAAAAGGCATAGAAACCCTAGAATCGGCTTACCGAGGAGGTATACACGCAAGCTATCCACCTGTACAATACGGCGTGTACTAGAAACATCCCACGCAATAATAACAGTTCCATTGACTGACTTGATATTAAGGCCCGACGTAGAGCCTTCTAACAAGGTGCCTGTCGCTTTGGATGACACCGCAATCTCATGGTGCTCGCCCTGTCCACCATAAACGATGAGAACCTTCCGATTGTAGAATTGCTTCCAAGTAAAGATCTCGGCCGTGGAGTAGAGGATGTTGGTGCCAGAGACATTGTAGTCAGTGACATGAATTTTGGAGTCACGGCCATTGAGAGTCAAGACTCCACCCAGTTGTGGGACGTTTAGTTCACCTGTACTAGTGGGCAGTTTCAATGAGTAGCTGGTCGATTCCTGGCTGCTATAGTCACTGTGTCTCACCACGAAGAACGACGAGGCGGTGCTTCGGCCGATGAGCGGTGTCACTGTTAAGGCTGCAGTATTCGCATACACTCCTGTAGTCAAACCCCCAGGAACGGTATCAAGATAAGATGGAGATACCTTCACGAAGTTCCCGATGAGCTTGAGCTCGCTGTACTTCTCGCGGGTTACATTGCGAGACTCGGAAATCGCAGAGCCGTAGTCATAAGAAGTATATCCTCCAGGATGTCCGAGGTTTCCCCAATTCGTGCCCCCAAATATCTTTTCTCCCACAGGGAATCAGCATCATGTTATCTCCCACTCCAGATCTGGGAAGGAGGAAACTATTTGTTTTCTTTCCTTTTCTCTCTCCCTCTCTTTTTACTTACCATGTAAAGGTTCAAGATTGCAACTCCGAAACTCAAATCATTTTTGTAGAATACCCGTTCAAACTCGTTGCCCAGCAGTTGGGAGCATTTGGAATATCCGGATCCTCCCCACGGATCAAATGACCCGCCTTGAAACTGGGGATTATCAGATTTGGTTCATTTAGATGGTGGATATTAGAGTGATTCCTACCTCTACGAGAGAGAAAGGGGTTGACGGGCTTCGTTTGAGATGGAGGCTGCGATAGACCGTTGGTAGGGCATTTGGTTTCCACGTTGTTGGATTTGCCTATCCTTTGTGAGAGAAGATTCCCAGTGTATTTGCGATAATGGAATAATTTTTCGTACACAATTGAACCCCATTCTAAACATAACCCGTCAGCATTGATGACATAGGCACGTATTTAGTATCAATTAGCTTACGGATAGCCATCGTGGCCGTAGATATCAACAGCGCCAGATCCACTGCCTGGAGCATCGTTTCCTCTAGGAGAAACATCGTTATTGATGAAAGGGACAACGATTCCTGCGCTCCTTGCATGATCAATAACATATTGCATGTATTCCCCGTTCCAAACTTGTCCACAGCAGGTATTGCTGTATTCATTTTCAGGCTGATACAGGATGACTGGGCCACCATTCGTTATCTGTGCTTTAGCAATGGCGCCTGCGAGATTTGTCATATAACTAAACGCACGATAATGCGGTTATACACGGGGCTCACAGAACCTTTTAGCATACTAGAGGTTACATACTTATCAGTAGCAGCGAGATAGTCTGATGCATTGGTTCGGAGCACACCCCGTACTCTTTGCAGCCAGCCAGGGAAACCTCCCCCAGAGGCCTCCGCGTTGATATACGGCCCTGGACGAGCCAGAAGGTAGATCCCAGCCTCGGAAGCTGCCTGGAAAAAGGGTTCCAGGTCGAAGATACCATCGGCTCTGTACTGTCCTGGTTTACCCTCCAGCAGCGCCCAGTGGACATAGAAGGAAACGCAATTGAATCCTAGGGCCTTGATTTTCTGGAACACATCGAGGTACAATGACGAGACCGGAAGTCTATCCAAATGTTAAAAACCGAAGGGAAATGACCCACAACAAGACTTATAAACAAAGAGTATCTTAAGAGACATACCTGAACGGGTGGAATTCGCCACTAAATATCATAATCCTCTCTCCTCGAACAAAAAGCGACTGGTTATCCCAGGACATCTGTTTCTTTATTCAGTAACCCAATAGCAAGAAACTTTTCATTCCTAAATGCAACTTACGATATTCTGCAATGAACCCCGCTGATCCACATTGAAAGAGGACCCACGACTAATAATGACCTTGGCTGCCGCATGAACGGCCAGACAGGCAATTATGCAAAAGGTGAAAAGCTTCATGGTAGCTAAACCCGATAGATGGACCAGCACAATTACCACGTGAGCAAAGAAGAGCTCCTATCTTTTTTTTCAACTACTATCATACAGCTAGAAGAAAAAGAGGAGGGAATAAATACTTAACAATATGTCGAGAATAGCAGCCACATTCGGCCTCAATCTCCAGTGGCCTTTACCGTCGGCGTGAGAAAACAACATTGCGGGGCGAAGATTCTCATACAGTCGATCGGTGACAAGCATCTAGATGTTCCCACCGAAAATAAGGGGCTGAAAGTGATGAACTTGTGGTACATACTGTGTCATTATTCGCCGAGATTCATGGATAAATCTAGAGTTGCTTGTTAAGAAGGATTTGTTTGTCCCAAAACCGATGAAGGCCAAATGCAGTGCTAAGGCGAGTTGGTCTTTTTCCTTGGGATAAACACAAAATAAGAGCAAATGGAGCAATCGGATATTAGAAATTATTTAAATGTAAGATAAATATACATAGTAATTAAAAAGTATTACTGGGAATCTCCGACTTTGCACCAAGTGATAACTAAATATACTCAAAGGTTGCCCTGCGGCCTGCCAGGCCTAGGAGCATATACCGGTACATGTATATTTGCACATAGAGTATAGTAATACATCATTGTAAGTGATGATGGCTTAAACTAGATTGATAGGTAGAGATATTAATAAACTAGTGAAGAGGGGTAGGTATGTGTATATGGTAGTATGAATGAATTGGACCATAACTGAGAAATCGGTAATTATTCCACTGCAACTAGGAAATGAAATCGGGTTTCGTGGCACCGCTTGTGCTCTCGTCCCTCCGAATCCACGCTGCGCTGCCTACTATCGATATCATAATAATAAGGTGCCGATTTATTATAAGATGGATTGGGCACTATAGCTACATAATATCAGTAGAGTGCTCTACATGTACTGCTCATCCTTTAAGTCACAGTTATATGATTATACTAATAATAATAGTGCATGACTTATTTGGAGCCACGCCAACTTGAAAGGGTATGATTACTATGTATGTATACTACAGGTGTAGGATTCATAGTTCGATTTAGGGCCATCTCGTTTCATCTATACATGATGTACTAGAATAACTGGTAAGTGTTAATAGGTATGTATCGGCCTGGGGCCATCGATAACAATTTGGCAATTTCGACGAATAATATATACGACATATTATTTCAACACTTGTCGCTTTTCGCTTTATTGAATGATATGTTGAATATGATATACTAGTAGTAGTAGTAGTTGTACACCTCTCGGAGCGGGCCGACAGTTCTTCCGAAGCAGGCATCAATTGAGCACAAATCCATTTTACATAGCGGGGAAGCCTGAGGAAATTTCTACCCGTTTTGACGAACAGTATAAGAATGGGTAAGCGTCGGGGAAAGAGTGTATGTTTTACTCTAAATGTCGAATTGACTCTAATTGTTAACCTGTTGATCATTACCAGTTGAGAGATGGTCGTAGCAAAACTGGATCGCATGGGCCACGCCGGAACTGGCAGGAAGTCGACAAATATAATGAAAAATATGAGAGATTCTATAATGAACTCGGAATCGTCCCCGCAGAAGACAGGGAAGCTTTCTGGGCAGCTCTGCGACGAGACCTTCCTAATAGCTTCCGGTTTACAGGATCAAAAAGGTAAGTTACTTCAAGTAACTTATTAGAAATCCGAGTGGCCAATTCCCCTTTGTCACTGACCCGACGTCGTATGGTTGTGATAGCCATGCTCTCTCCGTGCAGCAGCGCCTCAAGGAATTCTATGTCCCGCGGATCATCTCGATTCAACATAATGGAGAATATGTTGAACCACCACGACCTGTTCTTTGGTATCCCGACCAACTCGCGTGGTCCATGACAACCTCCAAAAGCATTGTTAGACGCTTCGCGCCGTTTGCCTCTTTCCAGAAGTTCCTTGTTGCCGAGACAGAAGTTGGTAATATCAGTCGACAGGAAGTTGTCAGCATGGTCCCGCCTCTTCTGATCGATATCAGACCAGGGATGACCGTCTTGGACATGTGCGCGGCACCGGGTAGTAAGTCCGCGCAATTGATGGAGATGATCCATGCCGGAGAGGAAGAGGGAATGAAGATGGTTTTCGAGAAGATGAAGAATGGCGATGATACACAATCAAATGACGCTGCGGACGACCTTGAGGACGATGGTAGATCGACTGGCCTCCTAATTGCCAATGACAGTGACTATAAGCGCGCGCACATGCTTATCCATCAGATGAAGCGGCTCAATTCCCCCAATTTAATTGTTACCAATCACGACGCAACGATGTATCCGTCGATCAAGCTACCTCCATTGCCTACCCCACCGGGGGAGCCTCAGAAGAATCGCTACCTGAAATTTGATCGGATCCTCGCAGATGTACCTTGCTCCGGGGACGGAACGACAAGGAAGAACAGCAACGTTTGGATGGATTGGGTACCTGGCAACGCGGTGGGATTGCACGCTACCCAAGTCCGGATACTTGTTCGAGCTTTGCAGATGCTGAAAGTTGGCGGGCGCGCTGTCTACTCCACTTGCAGCATGAACCCCGTGGAGAACGAGGCAGTGGTCGCTAGCACCATTGAAAGATGCGGAGGCTTAGGTAACGTGGAGATCATTGATTGCAGCGAGGAACTTCCTGGTCTGAAGAGGGCTTCGGGATTGCGCTCGTGGAAAGTCATGGACAAGGATGGCAGGATATGGAATAGCTGGGTGGAAGTCGAAGAATACAGACAAAAACACGGCGTCAGTGGCCTTGGACGCCTAGCACAGGGCATGTTTCCTGCAACTGGAGAGGATGCAGGCCCGCCGCTCGAAAGATGTTTTCGCATCTATCCCCATTTGCAGGATACCGGTGGTTTCTTCGTTGCTGTTTTGATGAAGAAATCTGAGATCCGAGCGAAACCAGAAGATCCGAGCAAAGTCATCCCCAAGGCGTCTATTGCAGCGGTTATGGAGGAGCTCGACGGCAAACAACGAAATGGAACTGCCGAACCTCTAGAGAAGATCAATGCACTGGACGAACTGGTGCCTCCCGGTGAAACGTTGGAAGGAAAGAACGCAACTGTAGCGGAAGGTTCCCATCAACCGCCCTACTCCATAACTCTTGATTCAACGTTATCGTCCCGGAAGAGAACTGCAGACTTTCCTGAGAATGACCTGCCGGTAAAACGAACCAAGTTGGAGGATGGTACGGAAATCGTAATTGGTGATCGACCAGTTCATCGTCCAAACTCAGCCTTACCAGAAACAAACGAAGAAAAATCTTCTACCACCGATTCTAAGCAGGGTTTAGCGAGCTCTCAACCCCCCCAAATGCAAACTTATCCAACACGACAAAGGAAAGGCGGCCAGTCCTTTGAGGAACCCTTCAAATACATTGACCGGGATGTTGACGAACTCAAGCAAATATTCGCCTTCTACGATATCTCCGATCGCTTCCCACGGGATCGATTCATGGTCCGCAACGCACAGGGCCATCTTTCTAAAACAATCTATTACAGTAGCCCCCTTGCACGAGACATCCTGACAGAGAATGAGGGACGCGGTATCAAATTTGTACATTGTGGCGTAAAAATGTTTGTCAAGCAAGACGTCCAGCGACCAGACGTCTGTAGATGGCGTATCCAAACCGATGGGCTGCGGATTCTCGAATCCTGGGTTGGACAGGAACGGACCATTACACTCTACAAGAAAGAGACATTGCGAAAGTTATTGATTGAGATGTTTCCTAGGCTGGACAGGGAAGAGTGGAGGAAGTTAGACGAGATCGGAGAGCGTGCGAGAGATATAGATATGGGGTGCTACGTGTTGAGGATCGAACCGAGGAATACTGATGATGGACTCAAGTAAGTTCTCCTGTTTTTTGTTTTTTCTGTTTCAGAGAGAGTTTCCCTATCATCATGATCTCGCTAACTTGGTAGAACATAGGGAACGAATGGTATTCCCTGTCTGGCGTTCTTTGCACTCCTTCAACCTGATGCTTCCGAAGGAAGATCGCCGCGCCTTGCTCCTCCGCCTCTATAATGATTCAACGCCACTTGTTAACACCACCCAAAAACGCGAGAGTCTCCTAGCAAAGTCGACCCCAGAAACACCTGACAACGTCGTTGATCCTTCGGAGCCCGACTCAAGAGAATTGGGCGAGATAGATGATCTCGAGGGGTCGTCGCCTCCTGTCGCTGAGACGGAAGACAACCTGATCAAGCACGAGGATCTGGCTCTTGGACAGGAAGTGCAGGATATGATGTCCTCGCGCGAAACGTATCAGATAGCAGGAGGTGAAGAAGATCGGTTCAATACGACGGTGTGAAACTGGAACTTCGTAGTATACGCAAACACTATGTTATCGTCGAACTTGAACTTATAGTCTTGAATCCCATCAGATCTCAGGCTGATCATCATACAGCTTCTTTCGGCCCATAAATTCAACCCTATTCCTATTCCAAGTGTGGAACGGAATTCGTTCCATGTCAAACGAGTTAGAATCATTAGTTAGAGGTCTACGCTGACCGTTAGGAGAATATGTCAGAGTTTGACACTATAGGTAATAAATCATTGTTTCTTGATGAGATTAGTTACCCATACCTCTCAGATGAAACCCCTTGTTGAGAGGGCCAAGACTGAGGGAGTCGAGAGTATATGATAGTTCCAGATTTTGTTAAACCTGCATCTCGCTCGTGTGTGTCGTGGCTTCGCACGATACTTAATAACGTATGTAGCTACTAAATGCACCGTACCACTTAATGCACCCGCTTTTTCCCATACAAAACCACCACTTTTGAATTGCTTCTCCACTTGATCAAAAAACTTTGAGTTACATTGTAATAACTTTTGATGTAAAAACCTGCCTTGCTGGAGGTTATCATATGATAACATCAGGTAGTTTTTCTACTCCCGTCCGTTCTATCCCATTCAACAACGTCCAACGTAACGACCATTGAAATCCATCCACCGCAGCAACTCTACCACTATAGCTGGATACTCGTTTGGACTTTGTCGAATGCGAGCTCCATCCCCGGCACGCGATGCCACCTCTTAGGTCCCGCGACATTATTACTCTGACCATGCAGAAGCCATCAAGTCTTGCCGACTTGAGTCCTCCGCCGTCCGTCTTTACATTCCTGAAGCCTGTGTCCTCACTCGCCCGGCGTCAAAATCTGATCCTCTCGATCCCGGCCACTTACGGAGGCCTGAATGCTGGCCCATCACCGGGAACGGTCGTCGGCATAGTGTTGGGCACCGTTACCGGCATCGTCCTTATCCTCTTGGTGATCTATAGCATCTTCGGCCTCGATGGCAACGGATCTATCACCCGACGCTCCGTGTCTCCCCCTCGTCGACGCCGTACCGCTGAGATCGTCGATATAAGCTCCTCTCGGCCCCGATCGAGGCGCGACGCCATCATCGTCGAGGAGGATATGACACCGTCGCAGGATGACAATGTCGTGGAGGTTATTGAGGAGCTCTCGGAGCTCTCGGATGTCTCGCCTCCACCGCCGCGCCGGGCTCACAGCGGACGGACATCTGGTTCATACCGACCGGTCGACCCGCTGGCGTACGGGGGCGGCGATGAACCGTACAGGGAGTACGGCTACTAAAGTGAAGGGCTGAAACCTTTCAAGGGTGTTTATGGAGGGGTGGAATTTCAGCATGTCAGATTTCCAGGACCTCTTTAGGTCTTCTTTGGCAGACCACGATGCAGGCCGGGAGCACAGAATAGGTCGGTGGGTTTAGCTTCCTGAGAGCACATGGCACGATCGACTCCCCGCCCACGTCGCTTCTATTGGAGGCCCGGGAACAATGACTATTACGATATTCTGTTTAGTATCCTTCGAGTCTAATCGTCATTCAAATTGTGGTGACAGACCATAGCCATCACACAATGTACACTGCTATATCCTACGAATCCATGTATTATCTGCATGATGTGTATGAGACAGACATATTGCATAACTGCGGAACTTGTTCGATGCTCTGTTTTGATGATACCACCTTTTTTTTTTGGCACCTTTGGAGACAAAGTATAAAATACTTGGTGGACCGTTTCCCTTCCCAGAGAGAAATAGCAGTGGACACTCTTATCGTTTCTCGAAATGTGCTGGGTTTTATTGCACGCTCAGGGTTGTTTGGAACGGGGAGACACTAAAAAAGGAAGAATAGGTCACGAATTATATGTACGAATATGGACAGAGTGATGAGTACCACATACCACCTTAATGAGACCAGGGTTTTTCTTCTCTCCCTTCGCATTTCACAAAACTGCCCCGTTGTCTTCTGAAGACTGAACGGCTTCGCAAGTCTTGGCTTGGGATTCTATGTATGTACCAGAATCACGAGGAATGAGTTCCTTGGTGTAGTGGAATCTGATATCGACACATGTATGTTTGGAGGCATTTCCATTGGTCTTGACCCTTATCATCGTTTTACAGTGTAGTGTTTTGGTTTTCCTGGTTGTCCTAATGACATCTATGTTTTTGCATGTTGGGTCTAAGATATCGTCTGTATGCCACATGGATGGGGTTTGACCCTGTGGCTGATATTGCTCCTGATCCTGATGTTGTTGCTTTGATCTACTATAGATCTACTAACTACACCTCCTGGAGGATTCCACTAATCGCGTTCTAGAAGGAGGTCTACTGAAAGTTTTCCTCGGGGTCTTGCCCTTCTTTGAGGACTCGAAGTACAATATTCCATTCTGACGCTCACATCGACGCACATCGTTGTCCAAACTAAGTAGCAAGATATGGTTGCCTACATAGTAACCTACAGCTGCTTCGTTCGAATTTCCTTCCTCCCGAAAGGAGAGTTGCGTCTCCAGCGACATTGACGGCTTGTGTCGACGTCGCGACGCTGGGATTCTCGCCGATTTTTGAATCCTTACTATAGATAAGCTTTCCAGCTGCAGGTGTCTATTATGATACATAGTTTGGTTCTACATATCACCGGTGTATTGGAAGTTACTATATAGCGTACTCATCATCGACTCATAATGTATCATATAATCCCATATGTTGTCGCCATCCATGTGTACACTGTACATGCAGTGATGATCACAATGCACATTCTTCTTTCCTTGTGGGGGGTGAGGTATGATATATAGAAGTATACATACATTCTATGATTCTACGAGTCATCTCTTCTAGTTCACGCTTTTTACCCCTCGCTCCTTACAAAATCTCAAAGACGTCGAAACTCGAAGGTACTGTGAACCTGTGGGCGGTAA
>NPHW01003603.1:0-61254 GCA_002240705.1 Elaphomyces granulatus
TTGCTGAGTGGGCTAGTTGGTTGTGGGTTGGCCTGTAGGCCACACGAGAACAACATGTGTATACAGCTCAGGTGCAATCTAGAAATTGATTTTGATTTTGACTTCCTTTTTATTTTTTCACGAAATTTCCAAATGTCAAACAAGTAAGTTATTTATTAACTACTTAATAAGGCAATATAGAGTAAGAGACAAGTGATTTGTATTATCCTAAGCACACTCTAGAGCAACTAGTTCCGTTGCCTTATTGCGACCTTTGGGTGAATTGCTTCTAGGTGAATTCGGTCTTGCCTCTCCACACATTGATACTCTATGGCTGGCTGATCTAAGACGTAAATTGCTCGAAGATCCCGACTTTGCCCGGCGGATGATCGAATTCGAAATTCCTCGACTCCGTAATCTTAGAGTGCATTGTTGCCGCTGGAAATGATGATGCTTCTGAACCTACATCCCCTCCCAGTGTCTTCGATACCGATGAGGCAGGCCTATGTGGATGCTCTGCGGACATACAGCAATGCTGTGGCATCCAAACGGCAGCTACATTTCCAGAATCACAACTCCACGTGCTTTAAGTACAATAAGAAAGGCAGTTTACATGTGCCACTGTATTCTATATAGGGGATAATGGTGTATGATGTATCTAGAGCAGAGCTGCCAGTGGGAATATAATCAGAGTTCAATAACAAACCCATTGAGAGGGCACATTTCTGCAATTACCTCAACATTCACTACCTCTGAGTTGAGTTTTGAGTATTGTTGAGATCCTTTTCCCCATACTACATATGATACAACAAAGGACCACCTCAGTAGTAGCTCTTTGTATTTAATCCCAAAATGGGTTGTTTAGCTCTGTCGATGAACGATAACAATTTTGATATCGAGATTGCAAATGGAGGTCACGTCACAGGCTTATCAATGTCTCCTTCCTCAAGGGTGCCACTACTGGCATAATCTCGGCCATCCTCTGTATGAACCCGACTATACTAGTCTCTGGTGCGCAAAAATGCGCTCTTTGGCCTGGCTTCACCACATTTCATGATACTGTTGCGGAAAAGAATCCCCAGTGGCAATTTGAATATAGGATGAAGGATGAAAGAACAACCCCGAAGAAGATATATTGGATCTGCTGTCAGTGTTTCAAGCGTAACCGGCCTCTTACATGTAACTACACATAACACCTCAACATGGAAGGGCGTTGAGAGACTTATGAAAAGGCTCCACAGGATGGAAGTCAGTTAATGCCTTCCATTTACAACCTCTGGCTGATCACAGCTAACGCCTACTAATTTGAAGCGCCCAAAACAGGTTGTCGATCCTACTACTGCTAGCTCAGGTAGCCGCGACCTTCTACATATGAAACTATGAGAGGACATAAATTGAAAATGGTTTATCTCGGTCCCCAGAAGGCCATTTAGAGCCTATGTTGCTGCAATTGCTGTATTAGTCCCCAACTTGACAACATAATGCTGATCGATGTCGATCAATCATCAATCAGGCCCGTTGGTCGATCGTTGGTTGGTCGCGATTAAAAATTCTAGCGGACCTCAATGATCTTTTGGTTAAGAAGAGATTTGAGGATGGACAGGGCAAATAGCTACGCGTTCAATTTCAATACTAATCGCTTTACTTACATATTATACAAGAGATATGAATAATAAACCAATCTATCGGTATTTATCGGATAAAAGTGGAGGGAGTAGCGGTGTTTGATTCTCGTCCAGAAAATCACACAAATGAAGGTCCTTCCCGATGTCCTTATTGTGATCCAGTTGTCGATGTCAAGCTATATTTTGGCGGCAAAAACATCGAACCCGGTCAATTCGTGGACTGCCGGGTCAATAGGGAAACAATTTAGGATAGGAAGAACGAACAGAACAAAGAACAATAAACAGAGAGCAACGGTGGCGCTGGCAGCGGGTTGGGAATTCTAGTGTGCTGCCAGGGATATGGGCACAGGGCACCATATGCCTAGGATTTTACATAACACAAAGAAAGAAAGATAAAAAGAGGAAGAACAAACGGAAGCAAGGGAGGGACCTTAATCGTACCCCTTACCCTGTCGCTTTGTAGGTAAAGGAGTGTTTTTTTTAGATGGATAGAAGAAAATGATTTTTTTTCGACCACTGCTCCCTTCGAATCGATTATTGATCCTAAACAATTTTTATGACCGACGGCGAGGTGCACACGTAGATTAACCTCAAATTACGTAAGGGGGGCTCAAAAATTGGCGTAGAATATATATAGTACTTAAACCCTCGTTTTAGGTTACCCCAGTGCCCTCAGACTTTGTCAGGACTGGTACGATCTATTTACAGTATAATACAATAAATACAATACAGATTCACACATAGCTGACTGAAAATTGATATCGTCACTGGTCTCCATAGCATTGGGATGCTCGGTAGTTACGCTGGGCTGTCTGGTTGATCTTCTTGCTGTAAGTGTTAGTATATGACGGCGTTGTGGATTAGAGAACTTTAAAGGGTTGCAATTGAAAACAGGGAATGAATCATAAAGTCACGGCCTCTGACAGACTGAGGACTCACACTGAGGACTCAAAAGCACACTTTTACCCAGTCAGGGAAAATATTTCCTCAGGCCTAGAGGCTGGAACCTTCGGCCACCGAAAGGTTCATTCTCTCATAGCATCGTCAGAAGACAGTTTCAGCTTTTCAGCATATAATATCTATCTATCTATTTTACAGCATTTAAATTTTAATATATATCTTTTCTCAAAAGCCCTATTCCCTTCAGTCTTTTGAGAGACATATATATCATATAATTTCGATAACAAGTCATCAACATGAAGTCCTTTCTCATTTCGTCTTGCCTTGTGTCCGCTGCATTAGCAGCCCATTAGCAGCCCCCTTCCTTGCCCGTGACAGCTCAGCTACTATCCAACTGAAAACTGGTGATGGCGACGCTTCGGTTCAAGTTACTGTACCACTCGACACCGTCTTCTCCACAGCTAGTAGGCCTGGCCGCATTCCTGGGGATTAATGTGCATAGAAACTAACAAATTCTAGATAACGGCCAGGCCCAAGTCGGGGTCAATGCTTTTGTCGTCGAACCCACCAGCGCTGCCTGTCATGCATATTCAGCGACAATTCCGCTCTCAAGCCCCCGTCACTGGAGTTTTCACGAGCTCCAATGGTGCCGGCGAAGTGGGCTCAGATAATCAGGGTGTTCCGATAGGAGCCTTCTTCTGCTCTCTCTCCAAGGCCGCTGTGGACACCCAAGTTGCTAAGGGGGGCACTTCAACCTCTCCCCCACCCCCTTCCTCATCTGCAACCGTTCGGATCTAGAATATCTTTGATCATCTTGATACTGCCGTCCACTGTCTAGGAGGAGATCCCAATTAACACCGTGTTTAAGACAGGTTAGAGAAGTCTTTGCATTTTTCATTCCTAGGCTATTGACACTGACTTAATTTTAGCAAATTCACAACTCGGCAATGTCTCTGACCAGCTGTCTATTGTCTCTGCTACGGGGGTTAATGTCAATGTTGTCACTTGTCAGGCATTCAAAGATACTGAGGGCAAGCAGCCAGCCGTTCACGGCAAAAAACATGGCTGTCCTGAGTTCCACTGGTGTGTTGATGTTACGATTAATGCCATCAAGTGTGTTTCTCACTAATCAGGTCAATGTTTTTCCTGGTTTTATTCGTTGAAAAATCCAACTGTGCGACCATTCGGATGAACTGTATATTACATAATTACATGTTAATGACTCATGAACTTTCTAGACACATACCTAATCTATAGAATTGTCTACTGTGATTGTTACATCTTCAACACCACCTAAAATTTAAAACGCAAGAACTTGCAGCAAAAGACCGAAAATACAATAGTAATAGTAGTATTAGTATATTCAAAATTACTGTACAATTTAGGCAAATGTAAGTAACACCTTAATAAGATAGAAGATGTCAAACGCTCACAAAAGCATATGCATATAACACAGAGGCTATCTATCAGAGTGTTTTGCCACATCCCCCCCCTCTCTCTTTGGGATCACGTTGCTCATCCCATGACCAGGACCGTCGGACTTTTCCCCCATATCATCTGTCTCGTTCGTCTCCAGCTGAGCGTTGTATAGCGGGTTCAACTCGAGCTTAATAGCCACTTGACAGGCTGGCCATCATCACCATTCCCATCGATTGAAGATCTTGCCACTCTCTCTCTTTGGGATCATGTTACTCACCCAGCTCATAACCGGGATCGTCGGACCTTTCCCTCTTGTTATTTGTCTCGTTCGTCTCCTGAGCGTTGTTTAGCGGATTCAACTCGAGCTCGATTATGTTGAAGGACCCATCGCAGTAGTATACTATGGTGGTCTAGCCTCTTCTTCCGGTATCGGTGGTACATTGTTCTCTTCAAAAATATTTTAATTGCCGTAGATTGTAGGTTGACTGAGTCTCGTTCTTTTTGTGCTGTGTCCAGTTTTAAAAGGCTTCTGAATGTGTAGAATTGATATGGCGTTCATACATTGTCACGGCTGATGTCGCAATACGTACCTTTGACTCTGCCATTCGCCTTTCGTCTGCAAGCCCGGACACGATTTTGCGCCTCCATATAAATTGCTCTGTCTCCCTGGGCCTTAATACCTTCGAGTCAACAAGTTGCTTCCACGCGCTGCCATACCGCTTCTGGCCACGTTTGATTAAATACATGGATTTGTCATGCCACTGATGCCAGTGGTACTCGTAATTCAGATATTCAATCCATGTTGTCAACTTGTCCTACCTGGTGGCGATTCTCGCGAATCATCATAGCCAGCTGTTACCCGCAGCAGCTAGCAAGCAGACCTTAGGTGTAGTCATTAGTTTCTATCTTCAAGGCCTAAACTACCCTGAAACGTTTATATCTGCTTACCTCCCGTGTTACTCCATCAGTATAGCTAGTTTATTTCATTCCTTTGTCTTCTCTCGTTTACCTAGGCGTGCATTACATATGAGCTTACATACTTCCTAGGCAAGGTAGAGACTCCCCTATCAATTCTTACCTAAACTTGTTACATACCATCCCCTGTACCACAAATACTAAAGCCCGTACATGGCATAAACCTTCTAAATAAAAAATTTCGGGATCAGCGATGTTTCCTTAGCCTTTACCACTTCATATTTTCTTTCATTATGGCCGTTTCGCCAGGATATTGTGCGGGATACGTACTTGCTTCATCCAGCAGCTAAGTATCCGAGGAAGCAGAAACATCAACAGTGTACAAATATTCAGTAAATAGGTTCGGCCAAAAGTACCTGATGAAACATATGACAAACTACACGTTGTGCACAGTATAATAACGGAGGGAGATAAAACAATCATGTTCTAGTCGCTAGCGGACTAGTAAAATGGAAAAAAAGCGAAAAGTCCATAAGTAAGCCACCAATACTGTTAAATTCCCAATAGTAAATACTCACATATGAACATAACTGTTGACAGAATGTACCGTTTGCTATAACTGCTCGATTCAAGGAAGGGGGCTTGGAATGGGCCACTCCACCATTAGCTCCATGGACTCAATTCGTTGTCATCATCAATGTTGCTTGGTTGCTCCATTATTAAAAACCTCGGAATTCAATGTCGTGGTCGAACCCATGTATGCGTATGATCTGATGTCGTCAATTTCGTGATAACTAAGACGGTTTGGTTTCGGCTCTTCCAATGAGGCAAAAACTCCTCGTCAGTGACGAGGATTTTGTGCGACAAGATAACCCATCAGCTCTTGGCCGCGTGAAGGTGATGGCTAGTGATCATAGAATAATGGCCGTTTCCGATGAATCCTATCCTTAGATCCTCGACCTTGATTTGAATACTTGGCTGTCTTTCAGACCTAGAAAGGCATCTAGTTTTGCTATCTCTGAATCATCTCTCCCTTCCTGTACAACTCGATCAAGCGATCCATCGTCGAAGGCAATTCCGTGCCAAATCAGAACGCCAAGATCCCTTGCCAGTGAAACTGTGCTCTGAAGTTCTGGCTGGCAAAGGTCTGGTATCTCAGTGCGAAGTTCTTGGTGAAATGTTTGACGGAGGCGTTCCGCATCTGCTGCATAGATAAAACCGTCAGGTGTCATTTGACCGAGAATCTCTTCGAGACCAACAGTCGCAACTCCAAAAGGCAGGTACTCGGCTTCCGCCCAATCTACCAGTCCATGCAGAGAGCCTGTCGTGGGATCAACCATAATGTTGGTATCCAAAATATCACCGTGAGTCAGTACCCATGGCAAAGCCTTGATGCTGTTAAGGTGACGTAGCACATTTCGGCAGAATGGTTGAAATCTCAGTGGCAATCCGGTGCTCATCGCCTCTAAGCGCGCTTCCAGAGAAGAGCCTACAAGACCCTGTCCAGTGGGAGATGGAAGGGGCTGACGCCACCCTTTGGCAAGGAACCTGGCGAACTCTTTGCAGAGATTCTCTAACCACTCTGTATTGCATTGATTTGCTAATCGATATTCTCTTAACGGAATCCCCGAAATTCGGTCCATCAGATATACCAACAAATCAATCGGTGGGACATTCCTTAAAAAAGTTGTGGCAGGGGCCAGCTTGCCATACACTATTTTTGCACTGGAGAGCATCTCCATGTCCAGCTGATAGACTGGAGGACGACATTGAAGGATCAAGTTAGAGCCAACACAGAGCGTTAATGAGCAATAACCTTGACATGAGTTCTGGCTTATCGTTTCTGCTGGAAACAGCTGCTCGGCAAAGGCAACACAGAGCGCTCGAGAATTGGGAGGCAATCGGCATCGAGTAAAAAGGTCATCATTTTGCTGGCTGACCGAGGAGCACTGTTCTTCTATCTTTTCTGCCATGTTGTTTGAGGCGAAGACAGGTTACGATCTCGACGCAATGAGGGGCTTTTGATAGCATGATGACCACACCACCACTGTAGGAAGGAGTGATGACTCTCCAAACAGGCCAAAACGCCTTGTCATGCGGAACTAGTTGCCCCCCCACGCATACATATTGTACTGAATTGTTCGCTACAGTAGGAACGCCGTCTTTAGTGTTTTTATTCAAGGGTCCACGGTCCGCCTGCATTTAAGCCAATTTGGTCCTAGTTTCGCCTATGATATGCAGAGAATTTGCTTTTACTTTCCCCACGCCCCTCACTTGTAGACCAATCAGTTCATACGGACTGGAGTATCAATCATATCGGAAGTATTTCAACCGGGTTAATGAATGCCAAGATACTACTATGTATAATAAATATTCTATCTATCATGATAGGTCGGTCATTACTTTTAGTTTAGTAATTACCTATCTTTCATATCTGTATCATTTCCCTGTCGCCAGGACTCTGCCCATTTCATAGATTGGTGTATGACCAGCAGATCTATGTAGTCTCAGAAACTCAGATCACCTTCGGATTTTTTTGGACAATTTGCTCACGGCTGTATGGCGTTTAACTGGTGGGTTGTGGTCTGAGTTTCTGACACTAAGCAGATCTGATATTCCATATCATAAGCATATTACCAATTTGCCAATCAATGCTATGATAGCTGCCAGAAGCTACTATGCATGCCGGCAGCCGTACTCAGCATACTGCTGTTGCCAGCATGGATTAAGTGCCAGAGGCTCAGAGCCTCTACTATACAACTAATGAGGTGATTTCTAAATAGGCAGTCTGTGCACGAAGTAATATTATTATTAATCCATTATTACTGATATGATAACCATTGCTATTGTGGCATTATTAGATTTTGGATTGTTGGTACTTTGTTAATTTGGCCTCGGCCATCCACATGTTGATGATTACAACAATAGTGCTTATAACTCATGCCGTGAGTCTTGAGATGAGGGTCCAAACATGTACTTGCTCTGCCATTACGTAGGTATGTACGAGCCTATTAAAAAAGAAAAATATCCATTTACTTTGATCAGAACCCCCCAGACATTTTATCTAATTAAATTTAACACTGAGCCTCTATATAATCGTGGGATGTACAGTCCACGTTTAGAGTATATTCTTCGGTGGCTTTATTAGAGGGAAAAAAGGCAAGGCCTAACCAAAATAATTACCATTTCATATAAAGTGCGAGAGAGCGATTAACGCAAGTAGAGAGAAGTATAACTAAATGGCGTTTATACATAATCAATGTGGCTCTATCTCGTGTTATATTATTACGCACCGATCTAGATGCTATAGTAGAGCTATTGTACTCGGTTTCTAATAAGTCTTTCCACAAATAATGTATAAATAAGTCAATCAACAAATCTCCTACCTCCGAGAGTGGATATCATATTTAAAGGGTTTGGAGTGGATCTATTGTGTCACCTCCATACGACTGATCATCCTGGTTTAACCAACTGCGTGCAGCGTACATAGCATAGGCGCACAATATGATAGTAGCTTATTGCGTATAAATAACAGAATGCCACGGCGACCCGGCGACCGCGACAGTACAGTGATAGAGTCCTGGCAAAGTTCTATATTGTATATAGTGTCATCCTCTCAGCAAGGGCGCCACATCTATTCCGTTTGAAACGAATAAATCTATCACATTCTCTGTCACATGGAGCTAATAATATATGGATGGTCTCTTAACTGCTTATATCAAATTACTATCCCGTCGTCTGGCCCTGTCTTCGACTGTATATTATTATTCGCCTGTAACTTATACTAACGTGTCCCTCAATTGACAGATAAGAACTACTGTAAACATATATACCAGATTTAGCAATTAGACCTACATTGCCTCCCTCGTCAAATTCGAAAGCCAATACAGCGGCCACGATGGCAACAGCGACCGCGAGCATCAGCGTGTCTGTACCTAGAGGGTTATATAGACGGTAATAGGAATAGCCACTTCACAATAAAGATCCCAAGTACATTTGTTCAAATGCTGAAATAAAATTTATATTGACACCGGATTGGGGATTATTTGTCGATAAGTTGGATTGCTTTAACTCTTTGCTAATACAACTTCTAACCTCCCCTAGATTTTCAGCCGTCGAAGATTACCATGAGGACTTGCAATTTGATAAGCTCGGGTGAGTGATCATCTAAGTTAGAAGCCATCAATTTCAAGTCGATATGGAAGCCTCGTTAGATCTAGAGCAAATCAGGTTCATGTATAGTTCAGGATCAGGATCATATTATGATACATCATATCAAGCAGCATATGATATGGGATGGCTAGGATGGCGTTCAGCGGCCCGTTCCGCTCCGCTGTCTCCACTACTTCTTTTATTTATTAAGCCTTGTCAGCCCTGCAGCTTCTTCACCAAGGCCATCCTGACAATCGAGTCAGGGATTAAGCTTCTATTTTTAAATAGTATTATAGAATATCATGCTAGTATATTGCAATGCGAGTATCAAGATATAACAACAACATTCATTGTACTCCTAACGAAATATCAATAGAATGTATGATACCTAGGAAACCTATATTACACTCCCCAAAATCGCTGTTCTATGAAACATGGAAATCAAATAGAAGCGCAAAAGCACTTGAGCAGATGAAAGTGAATCACCAAGTTCTTGATTTATTGTCAGCTTGCTTGCTAGTGAAAATGATGTTTAAGAAATTCTATCACAGTGCATTTTGGCTTCGCCACACGACTTCGAACGCTAAACGTGGTAATTTCTGGGTGGGAAGGCAAAGTCTATAGAAATTCAATAGTAGCTCCGTAGTTGAAACCTCATGCTAACAAACGTCCATCATCCAAAACATCCCCAACGCCATGCTATATGTAAATAAATGAAATAAAATAAAACCAAACCGAAATCGCCAGCCACGATTAAAACAAACACGGAAGCGGCTCGCAATAGAATGTACACTTTCGAAGTTGCCTAGATCTCCTCGTCCTCGTCATCAGCATATTCGCTTCCATCATCCAAGGCCACTTCCTCGCCCGATGAGTCGCTACCGCCAAACTCATCATCATCCAAGGCCATCTCCTCGCCCGATGAGTCGCTGCCACCAAACATATCATCAGCCGCGTCACTGTCCACCCAAAAGTCATCATCATCTATCTTTGCCGATGGCTTAGGGGTGGAATCATGGGTCGGCATAATGAAACCATCAGGGATATCCTTTTTGGATGCTTCGACAAGCTCCATCACAACAGATTTGTACTTCGTTGGATTGCGTCGAAGCATCACACCCGCGTCTACGTTAGCCGGAGAGGATACTTCGGCATCATCTAGGAGGGATATAATCGAAATCAAGACTGTCTCGACTCGCTGAGCAGGGGACCAGCGTTCCGCCGCTGATTCTCCTGACATTAGGTCCTCGCCCGGATTATGTAGAATGGAGATACAAAGCCTCCCATCCGGGTAGATATTAGGGTGGTAGACGGGTCGGAGGAATCGGAATTCTAGAGGAGACATCAGCAAATCGCCAACACACTGAAGAGAAAAAATATACCAGGTGGCGAATACGGGTAGTTCTTGGGGAATGTTATGCTCGCTTTGAAATAACCACCATAGTACAAGGAGTCTGGATTTAGAATAATCAGGGCGACATGCCACTTGAAGATATCATCATTATCTAGCTGTACCCCGGACCTTGAATATCAGTATAACTGCCAGAGGGAAGATCAAAAATAAACATACCTCGATATGTACCCATTTCTCCTGTGCCAGGGCCTTAAATTCTTTCACCAAGATCCGTTCTGCCATGTTAGCCATCCCGATATCACCGAAATAAAATTTCAAAGGTCAAGGGGGCAAAATCGGTGCAGGGATGAAATATGAAAGCTGGCTGGAAAGGGAAGTAGAAAAAAATCTGGGTAGTATTTAGGTTAATTAATACTCCGCAAATGCATGTTAACCTCAGCCTCGGGTGATAAGCGCCCTTGACTTATTATTAGATATGATAAGATAGGACGTTCCTCCCAAATTGGTGTTAGGTTGTGCTGGTTAAAAATGATATCATAGTGCCGATTGGTGTTGTTGTTGGTTTCTATTTTACAGTGGAATCATCTGCCATTTATTATAGACAAATCCTTACTTATGTTAAGCTACCTATAGTAACTAATAATAAATAATCTTCCAGAATTTTGATTTATAAGTTTCGCGGTTTGCCAGTAGTGTAGTCTAAATATTGTGGCAAAGTGTATAAGTAAGGATTTGTCTATAATGAAGGCCGAGTGTTCCGGATCCGTAAAAAGTAATCCATAGAAAAAAGGAATTGATAATCGACGCCGTTACACAAAGAACCCGAACTTGGTGTTGGAACATTTGAATTGGAAGTCATTAGAAGAGGCGCCTCAGCCTCCACATGCAGTACTTGATTGCCTCAGGCGCACTAATGTAATGGGCCAACCCAAACCTAGGTAGGTTTAGCGACCCGCGTCAAATGAAGTGACCTCGCGTTGATTGGCCGAGTCATAGACACGTGAGCAGCCGAACCTGCCCCCTCCTTCGGAGAGCAGACGAAAACAACCATGTTTGGGCCAGTAATACCAGCCTTTCACCACATACGTTTTCCTCGTTAGACATAAGAGGTAGGTCCAATGAAGACAAGATATTATTCCTAATTTGCAAGATACCAATGCTAATCACAAACTGGGCTCAGGTATCCCGCCATATGCTCATGGGTGAACATTATGAACCGACTGATGCCAGCATGAGCCGTCCTTAATCTTTGGTAAGTTGGAGCTTACCGGGAGGCATAAAAAGATAGGCTTACGCCAGGAGGGTTAAGCTAGTCCGGGCCTGGGAGGCCTCGGGCAAGCCGTCGAGCGTTTACGAGTTCACTTCGTGTAACTATAATATCTGTGGAAGAAGAAATGAATACAGCAGATAACCGTGACGCTGTTCCGAGGGGACACCAGCCACGCCACACGTAGATCTGGTCCTGACGATTGAATTAATGCAAGACACTTTCGCCCCAGTCATTGGACTTGAGAGTCTCCGTATCCATTTTCCCTCGCAGCAATGTACGGACTGACCACTCACCTTCTTGACGCCACAAAGGATCTCAAATTGACAAGCAGATTTTCACGGAGATCTTCGAAGGCGTTGAACCTGACGAACCAAGTTTGTGAACTGTTACGTTCGCTTTACGGCCTCAAACAATCAGCACTGTACACCCGTGGCAATATAAAGTCAAGAAGTTCGTCACCTCGAAAGGTTTTCGACAGAGCTCCGCAGATCCCGGAGTGTTCATTAAAATCGACCAACTTGAGCACGACTTATACACCTCGTTCATTCCAATACTTTTCATATACAATCCCACAATGTCTACGAGCACTTCGTTCTCGACAGCCCAGGTACCGATGTGCCGGAGTAAAGTAAAGGAGTAGTCAATTTTAGCCAGCTGCTCAAACTCGCGGAGTTTAAGCTGGGTCGAAAGGCTGCAGCCTGTTTGCCGATAATGGGCGCAAATTGATCAAACAAGTGAAGCCAGTAATCGTGAAACATGCCGCAGATAGCAATGGCATGTTTCGAAAGAGCTGGAAAACCTATCATCCACAATTTCTGTTAACCATTCAATTGAGATCTGTCAACAACAACCCTGATGCATTTATTAAAGATAATGCCGTCTAAAGAAGGTAAATTAATCATGCATAGCATCCCACGATGATAAGTGATACATCAACTAATCGATCGGGCTAGCGGATCGCGTAAGTGTTTCGAGCTCCGAGGCATTCGATCCTCCTAAATCGCTGAGAGAGTTGCGACTCTTGAGGCGAAACGCCAACAAGAGGCACGCCGAGCTCAAGGAGCGACTTGCACAAGCCCGTTGCCGAAAGAAGCAACCTCCAGTTACCAGTAAGTTATGGCCCTGCCAGATAGCCCAGCCTCCAAATCCGCTAAGGGCTCTGATGCAGAGAAATTGGATGGTAAGAAAAGGAGTTGACTCATGATGTGGAGCGGTTAAATACCTTCGCTCGAAGCATCAAAGAACATTACAACCGAAATGGTTCGATGAAAGCCAAGATGCTCAAATCGTTCCCATGCTACGGTCGTTCCTCTACAAACTTAATTCTGACGGATACCGATATCAGTGACCTTGGTGGAAACAAAGTTTCATATAAACAATCCTGGCGAGGCAAGAGAAAAAGAGCGCAGGGCCCCGGTCAAACCTGCGGCCTGTATAACAGCCGCCCAGATGCGCCAACCGGAACTTGACCTGGAGGAAGATACTGCAGATGATGCAAAAAACGAATAGCTCCTACGCGAAACGCGTGTGGGAGCAGTGGAAAAAGCCGATGAATAGAATGCATGGAATTCCTACAGCATTATAGATGAAAACTTTGTACAAAAGGGAGCTGGGTTTTCGAGCTGGGCCCACTACACTAGATGAGCCACTAGCTCGCTCAAACCCTTTTCCCCTTCTACTCGCTCATCTTCTTCCTTCCCTCTTCATCGCATTGCTCGTACTTTACCAATTGAAGTGGGCTTCCCCAATCTCGCTAAAGTTCTTACGGCTTTGACTGAAATTAAGCTGGAAACCAAAGAATCTGTGTCTCGCTTTGCTGTCCGGCTCGGACATCTTCTTGATGATGCCATGCGGTGTGGTCAACCGATGACCGAGTCTTCCAGGGTCGACTGGCGGCTATTCGAATTGGACCCTGTGTTCTCCTCTGAAACAAAAACCTGATCCTCATGAAAGAAATCTCCGGGTTGACGATTATGTCATTCGGCGGTATAAAGACATTGAACATCATCGACCTGTCGCTTCCGGAACCTCCGCATCGCATTGTGTTTCTCTTGTCCTTATCGTGTCCTTATCCTGTCTTTACCTTGCCTTTATCTCCGCGTCCTTCACAATGTCTCTCGCAATCACCACCATGGCCGCCTCTCCTTGGGCCAATGTCTAGCCAATGACTCAATGGCCCCTGCGAACTCTCAAAAAGCCATCCTGTTAGCTACTTTCCGTAAAACTTTCGGTTCCTAGCCCTCGGATATTCCCCAACAGGCCATTGTAAAACTCGTTGCTAGGTGTAGCCCAGATGAATTTCGCAAAACCGCCGTGTCCGCACTCCTGCTCCTAGGCCGCAGGATACTCTACTCCGGGCCGAGTGAGCCAAGGTCCGTCGAGCCGGTAAGGCAGAAATGGAAAAGGGCGTACACGACCCGACCTAAATACAGTCTTACTAGCTATGACCGAACAAATGCGGGCCTCTCAGACCAGCACTCAAGCATTGGCCACTGCCTTCCAGCAATTTTCTGCGCGAGAACCTGTGCGGGACGGGCGCTCAGATAACAATGGCGGGCCGAACGAGACCACCTACAGAGTCATGTGCCCATGAAATCATGGACAGAAGTATCCAAGGAAGACCCTGAAGCTAGGGATGCCCAAATTCCGGACTGCATGTGGGTATATGTTTATAAATTTGATAAGCATGGACCCTTTATCCTTTCAGGTGAGAACGAGTCTCTTCACCTCTCGGCTGTCGATCTTTTCCCGGCCGCCAATCCTAAACTGGTGGGAAAAATTACCTGGTTTGTACGAAAACATCAACTTGAACGTGTACAGAGCCCTCCCATGGCCGGTAATACTGTCTGCGTCTACAAGCTCCCTCGGTAAGCCTGCAACATGCCCCCAGATGGGTATGGCGACGATTGCATAAAGAACTCATCCAAAAAGAAGAATCGAAAACTTGGAGAAAATACCAATGTCATGACTCATGTATTTAGAACTCTGAGGTGATAAGACCCTAAGGCGGAACGGATGGTGCAAGGTTGGTGGGCTTTTACATTCATTTGTAAAGGATGTTTATACCTCGGATTTCCTATGTACATATATTGGGAGGGATCGTGGTTTAATACATACTAGAAATTGACTGTTGTTTACGAATAACACTTGAGTATCGTATTTCTTTTGACTCTTTATACTCTTATATCACAAATTATGACATGATTTGGGATTGCCCTGGATGGTTTACCACAGGGTACACCTTAGCCCCAATGACAAAGCTCTCAGCACAATATCATGAGCCCTTGGGCATCTTCGATCGCACGGAGGCGGACCGTTATCGAGGGCCACATGCCTCGTGAAGAATTACTGGTGCAGCGGTGCTTCGCAAAACATTCCTGGAGTATGTCGAAGGGATTCATCAGAGTGGGTCATTCGTCCGCAGATATGCCTCACGTCGATGACACGAAGGAAGGACGACGATTTCTTGGACCCGTGACAATATTTCTAAAATCTAGGATCGACATCACCAAATATTTCTCTAGGTGGATGATCTGATACTGTGAGTTCCAAAGCTTCTGTAGGATTGGGATCCGGATCAGCAGCTTCAACATCTTCAACATCTTCATGTCGATATACATAACCACTATGTATCATATTCTGTAGCTCAGATGTCTCGGAGGATTTCTTGCTTGTTCACTGGCTCACCCCTACCATTATTAAGGGAAGTACATCATAAAAATTACAGGCGAAAAATATCGAATTTGATCGATATGATAAAATTGGCATTCACCTATGGACCTGGTCGAAAAAAAAGGGAAATGAAAAAGGATGAAGACCCTCCACGATATGAAACGCAACCTGCAGGGATACACTGTGTGATATACAGTACTATATCAAAGTGGGTTTATCGAAGATTTGGGTTGGATCACAGAGGTTGACATATTTCTCAATAATCATGCCCACAGCTGTCTTCAAACCCTAGGGCTGTAACATTATCATTATTATATTCTATATCCATATGGTTCCAAATCTATTGTAGCCTGCCAGATGCTGACTTACATGGTCATGTATGAGGACTGTGCCAAGGGAAGATCGGCAGTATGTACCTACCTAGGGTATGCAACAAAAAGTCAACATCCCCCTGCAAGTTAAATAACAAATAAGAAGCAGACACTTTTATACGAAGACAAAACCCACGTGTGGATGACATCACCTGCATGGCCTGCGACATAACCCGGTTCGGCGGTAGGAGATATACTACTCCGATTGTATCATAGTCGAGATCATAAATATTTCTTATATAAGTACTCGCAACAACAACCAAAAATTAAACAACGAATTGGACAGAATATTAAACAAAATGAGGGGGGAAAAAGGAAAACAGAAAAGATATTATTGAAGTGAAAAAGAAGGGGGAAAAGAGAAACAAGTAATCTAACTACATTAATAAATAATTTCCCCTTCATTTCGGAGGTACAGTATGTACATACAGGTCTGCATCACAGCGAATGAAGGAGGTCCCAGGGGCTACATAGCTTGCTTGGAATTCCAGGCTGATGTTTAAGGTTATTGCCTCAGGGGAAAATAAAATAAAAAAAAACCTGTCCCGAATGATGGATTTCATGCCAGCCAGCTTCAACATCTTGCTCCATCTCTTTCTTGTCTTATATAAAAGTTGTCGACGCGGAAATTCCGCCTTCCGGAGCCACCGACATCATCATGTTCATCATAATAAGTAGAGTTCACTTTTACACTCTGAACGGAGGATATAAATGGAAAATGCGCCGACCTTCTCCCAGGGAATGGATGTATTTACAAGGTACATGTTAGTATGTACCCCTTTTCTCGCCGTTTGCCCCTATCCACATGTCCTTCCTCCTTTCTCATGCCTGGATAATTAATCCATTATTTAACCATCTTCTATCTTCGGACTTCCGAGTCTCTTTGATTCAGTACTTTTTTTCTTTCCCACTTGAAGTGCTTTTTATGTATCCTAGAATATCATACGTACAAGCTTCCTATATAGTAGGTATCATAGATGGGAATGCATATAGGTATTTATTTATTCTAAATTAAGACCCTTTTTTTTTTAAAGTCGTGGGTACGGAGCCTGTGGGGGAAGCTAAGGTTAAGGCTTCGTACTCGCAACCATGCACCCAATTAAGTATAACAATTCTCACCCATTACTTGCTAGTAAATACTCCATACTCCACAGGAATGACAATTATTAACCACTACCGCGCTGCCACGTCGGGCTTGCTTCTACCTAGTTAATTATCATTATTTGTGTTTTGTGGGTGATGCACATTGGCATGATGGCAGGAGTAGTATTTAGTACTGTACAGTATGCATGTACGGGTACCGTACACACCTAGTTGCATTACCTAGGACATATTACAGTATCATACGGACACCTACCTACCAATCAAGATACATGTAATTACCTCCTTATAGTCTTTTAAGAGCACTCTGTACAGTATGTAGCACGTATGATACATTCATACATTCAATGTTCATAATAAAGAACAAGTAGACTCGAATGATTATCCTTATATGTACTGTACAATAGGCCTATAGCACTTTAAAAATCATTGCTGAGGCTGTAGAGTACTATCCTATCCACCTACAAGGCATATATAGATCAACAGACCAATCATACTTTTTTTTTGTTTTGTTTTCTTTTCTCGCAAGTCGGGTTCAAATACAATAATAATAATATAACTAACTATCATCATATCAAATCCATCATTTCCTACTGTAGGTAGGTCCGGAAATGCATAACATTCATGCATGCATGCATGTCATATAGGATATGATTAGATTTTGAGTGGTCAGCCTTGCAATTGGATTTGGGCAGGTATGTAAACCATAAAACTATAGACCATATGATGATGACTCTATTTATCATTATTGTTGTTTTTATTATTCGTGCTTCTGAAGGATTATTATCATAGGTAGCTTGGCATAATACTATCATACAACTATGATCATGCATCTACATTACTTATATCACACCAATGTTGTTTTATTGATACAAGTGCAGTTATTAATACATTCTAGTCCTACATTTTAATAATAAATGACTTCGACCTCCTTACATAAATATCATATGTACAATTTGAAGTGCGGCCTTGGTTAGGTATAGGGTTTGGTGCCTGCTTTGGAATTTCATTGTACAGGGATTTTTCCATGAGTACTCAACTGACGGCGAATCTATGGGATATATACGATAATAAGAAGGGCACTACTTTATCAAATGTTGGTACATATAACTATATAAATAAAATACTACGACAGGTACTAGTAGTTATGTGACATGTCATATTATTATCAAGTGTGGGAGGACCATCCATCAACAGAATTCCGTGCAATCTTGAAATTCTCTGTGTTTGTAATAGGCAGCATCCATCCAACCCATTGGGTTTTTGAGGTCCGAGTCCTTGATTCCCTGGGGTCACCGATATCTAAGGTTACATGGATATTTCCTTTTGCGAAGGAGCAGCTTGGCACGGATGAGGGATGATGATGATGATGATGATGATGATGATGGTGGTGGTGGATGATGGATGATGAGTGACTGGTGGTGCACAGGTCCATGATGCTTCATACTTTCCTATCTTATCTTTGGCCAGTCAAGATTACTATCATATGAAGATGCATCATTTGTGAACGATGGGCACTAACTACTAACTAGTACTAGTCAGTTCTTCGTACTAAACTTACGAGTGGGCCAATCTCCCCGAGCAGGAAAGGTGGCCCCGCATCTTGCTCAAACGGCGGCATCTGTGGGGTTGTGCCAGAGCATTCAATGTGTTTCTTTGGTGCTGGGCCAGACCCCAGAGTGCCACAGGTGCCCAGAAACAAGTGTTGTACGCATCCCAACAGGACCACAACCGATCATTGTCTTGATGCATGATGCAGGAAGAGTGGCCCACAACAATCTGGATGGACGGCAAGCTCATCTCACTCACTCATCGAACCAATCGGCCGCCAGAAGATTGCGGAGGCTCGCGATCGGGTTCTTCCCTTGGAGACTGGAGTTCATACAATCATAGTTCGACGGTCCATTCCATCATCCTATCATAGGTACAATAATAAGGAGAGCTCTGAGTTAAATAAAGTATTCAGAGGTAACACTGGCTGGTGTAGTTGTGGATGCCATTTGTTTTCTGCGTCTCGACTCTCGTCCAGAGATTATATATGTATGCATCTGTCTGCAGCTGGTATGATCATCGTTCGCTGCCTGCGATTTTAGGCCAGTACCGCGCTTAGTTTGTATCCTTAAGGTTAAATAAATAGTTAATAATACTCCATATTCTCTAAAAGTACATACATTAGACCGAAGCTACGTGAAGTGAAAGGAAACAAAAAGAAAACAAATGGTCTACCAGGCTTCATCTGCATGCAAGGGTGCACCGTGCACGGCAGTGAGGGGAAAATAATAGGTGCTGTCGACATACCACAACCAGTTAGGTTGGGGGGTGTGATTCGGAGGCGCTCGCTATCATTATGTACATACATGTACCTGGAAAAGAAAGAGTAAAAGACATTATTATTGTTGTTGATATTGAAGAAACAGAGGTATGGATGATCCATTTATCTTTTTTAATCCCATAACTAGTTAACGGATGTAATAATAATACATCCGGAGATGGACTGGACCAGGCCTGTTATGACTTGGGGTTCTTCCATTACTACCGAAGTACTTTATTATTAATATTAATTAATTGCTCCCTAGCCATTTGATTAATTAATCAGTACAGGTTCTGATGCAATTGTCCCTGCTTGTTGCTTGTTTTTCTCCACCACTGACAACGTCCCTGCGTGGTTGGCAGGTATGATGTATGTACATGTACAGTACATACCTTTGTATACTAGTACTAGTACATACTATGTATTATAAGTTACAAAGAGCTGCGCCATGATACCTACCTAATGTATCATTTTTTCTAATATGTAAGTTATCAACCAATCCTTTTTTCTTTTTTTTCTACCTTTTTTTTTCTCTCTTGTGCTTAATAAAATCATTCGTTCTCTTCAGTTGTTTTCTCCAATCAGAGTTCCTGGTTATTAGTCCATACGTTCCCTATCATACCTAAGATAAGCTCAGACTATGTAATAACCTCCCCTTCTCCACCAACCTCCTTCCAACTCCAGCCTCTTCGTTCTGGCTGCAGGCCTTCCTCTCGTTTCATTCCTGACTGTTCCATTACCTTTCCCGGCACTGTTTATTTTGTCCTTCGTTTTTATTACTTCCTTCAGCTCGTTTCTTGCTCTTCCTTCCCTCTCCTCCCGCTCGCTAGATCTCGCTCCCCGCTCTTTCCACCACCTGCCAGCTGGTCAATTACCCTCTCCCGCTTGGTGTCTTGTCGGGGCCTGCTCTGGCAAGGCAACAATGTTCCTGATCTGTTGATCCGTTGCTTTCGTTTCAGATTGAGACTGCTTCCGTCGGAGAGGGGAACAAGACAACACGGGATCTCGATCTGGTCTCTGGTGAGGAGGACCTACGTACTAGTTATAAGCTACAAGAGGTCTGTTCTACGACGGCGGTGGTGGGCCATGGCCTCATTAGCAATTTAGCAGAATGCTGACAGAACCCAGTAGCAGGTGGCAAGCTCTGTTATCGTGACCAACCGATTGTAACAGCAACAGTTTAATTTCGGATGTCGTTCCGACGGAACCAATGATCTTACAGTTCCTCAAGATTGACACTCACTTGCAGTGCTGGACAGCAAAACGGGCAAAACATCGATCCTCGGGCACTGGGTTCATCTTTAAATTGCTGGATATCATAGCGTTCTCGCCCGGGGGGAGTCGGGTCCCATCGACGTCCGTCGCGGGCTGGGAGCTCGGACTGGCTGAAGCGGCGGCGTGATTGTCCAGAAGAGACCATCCGGGGAATTGTGGATGCCAGCGCGGCTGGACCATGGCGTGGCCTTGGGTCTTCGCTCTTTCAGGCCTACTGGCCATCCTACAGAACCCAGCACCGGCAGTAGCGTTACAGATTGCGTACTGTTCTTCCCAAAACACCGGATCTTCATCTAGTGCAAGTATGATGCCCTGGTTTGTGGTGCTTCGTGTGAATAGCTTGCTGATAGGGCCCATGTCAGATACCAGTCTTTACCAGTCCAACGGTCTTTGCCGACAAACATGTGCAAATTATGCGTTCGCAATTCTCCAGGGCAAATCCTGCTGGTGTTCGAACTTTGCCCCAGGAGATACTGCCAGCGTCTCGGGTTGCAATAGTCCGTGCCCAGGTTATCCATCCGATCTATGTGGAAATGCACCAGCGAGCTTGTATGGGTATATTGCCCTTGGCCCCTCACCATCCGGCACTGTAGCGGCATCTACAGCGACTAGCACTTCATCTACATCCCAAGAGGTCAGTAACTTCGGCCTATCTCTGGTTTTTGGTCCTATTTGGCTCTCCTATCCTCTTTCTATCCTCTTTCCAAAATGATTTGTTTCGTTTTCAAAATAAAAGAATTCTGGTCCCTGCTCCAGACCAATTTACTCTATGGGGGTCCGGTTTAACAACCGCACAGAAGAAGACATCTAGTAGTCCTTTGCCTGAGACTCAGACTGTCACTGTGACTCCTTCAATTGCAACGTCTGAGTCAAGCAGGACTTCTATGAGTTCTTTTCTGACTTCAGTATGGATACCCTTTCACATGAAAATGCATTAGCGCCGGGGACCCAAGTTCGCATTGTTGTTATTTGTCATGTCTATTGCTAACCCCATGTGATAGACAACCTCATCATCATCATCGTCGTCATCGTCGTCCACTTCTAATACCGTAATGACGACTCAGCCGGTCATTTCGGTACAAACCGTTTCTGGTCAGCCAGTCACCGTCACGATCCAGAATCCGACACCAACAAATACCTCAGCGAGCTCGGTAGGCCACAGTCCCAGTGGTTCTTCGTTGAGCAGAGGTTCGATTGCTGGCATAGTTATCGGCTCCCTGGCTGGGGCAGGCGTCTTGGTGGGACTTTTGATTGGATTGTGCATCTACGTCCGTCGGCGTCGTTCGGGTGCCTCGGGAATTCCGGACTCTAGATATGATCCTAGCCTCCAGAATACCCTGCTGGATGGGGCACGTCAGAGTAAAGGCTCCCAAATGAGCACTCTGAGAAACATATTTGATGACCCCGGCCCGAGTCAGACCGGGAAATCCCCCACCGACCTCACCTTTACAGATACCCGGATGAAGAAGGACGGGGCGCTCTACCCGAATGGGAGTCGACAGAGTGCCGTCTCCATTCAAGATAATCAGGACTACAACAGGCCGGTTCTGCGTGTAAGTATCTGCACTGTCCACATATCCACGGGGAGAAATATGCCTTCTGACGAGAGATCTCTTTAGCTCACCAACCCCGACTAGCCTGGCAAACACACGTCCATTGATATGGATCTCGTGCAACTCCCCTTTTCTCCCTTGCCCTTTCCTTTCCTTTTCTTTTCTTTTTTTCACCTGCACGGCATGGCGAATTGTGAAATTTTTTTTTTTTTACGATGATACCCCATCCTTTCTTATTCGCACTTTTACCACAGCTTTTTTTGTCTTGCCTCTTACCCTGAGAAATCAGTCTAATTCGTAACGGCCGATATCACTATCGTTCAATGGTATTGTTCACGGTCCATGACTCCACGGCCAACTAATAAATCCAGGCAAATTCGTGCTAGGACCAGGGTCTGTCGACACGAAGTCACTACATGATTCATTTCGACCTCAGCTCGATTTACTGGATGGACCGAGCTAATCTGCCTCTTTTTATGGCATATTGTATTCTTATGTAAAATTGGTGCATGCTCCCAAATACCTCGCGTCCAGCTTTGAGACATATATTGGGTGGGAAAAATTATTTTCGTTGAAGCATGTTGGAATTTCGTTCATCATTTCTTTCGAGAACATATTGTTTTGCAGAAAAATAGGCGAGCCGTTCAAGCAGACAGCACGGCTTACCTAGTATAGGATTCATTTACAAACAAGTTGAGATGACCAGGCGTTCTGAGCTACATAGATATGAATGGCATGATCTCTATTCGCTCCTTGCTGCCAAGGATCTGTTTTACCTTGGTGAATTTTCCGTCTCTGCGTCCTGCCACTATTGATCGAAAATCCGGAGTGGCAATAGCCTTCCCGTATCCGTAAAGTGGTTCGACTACATATGTGGTGATTGAAGGCTCTTCTCCCCTCAGGTGATCTATGTGGGTTTGCCTGAGCCCTGTATGTCTCATACATCCTAACTTGAAAGGAGATTGCTTATTTAAAGGAGTTATAGTCAAGGACATGGGTGCCTATATGTATGCTTACATATGTATATAACATACAAAAGACACCATTTTTCTTTCTTTCCTTTCCTTTGCTTTCCCTTTCCTTATTCTATTTTGTTGTTGATGAAGAAAAGGTTTGTAGCCAAAGCATTCTCGTTACCTAGGTTAACGCTTCTTGGTTTTCCCGGGAGAAAAAGAGGATAGATGAGATTCTTCCTGTTTAATTACTATCAAACAAAGGCGTTACGATGCGTGTTCGAAACTGGACGAAAGTCACCCCAGACATTGTGGGAGGCTGATTGCTTTAACTTTTGGGCTCCCCTCGTGTAGGACCACCTAGATGTTGGGTCCTCCCTCCTTAAAGGCGAATCAGCTGGAGACGTGAGGACGCGTTTTTGTGCCACATCCTGGACATCACACCGCAATTCGAGACTTGACTGGAGTAAACCCATTTTGAGCCTTCTGTCATAGTCAAAAGAGAACGAGTCCGGGTCAATTCCTCGGCTCAAGAGAGATTTGCATGATCTTGCTCTCTGCCAGCAATGTGAGAGCGGACTCAAAAAGCAGACCGTTATGGCATTAAAATGTCTTTGTCCGATCCGAAGAATGGTCCCACTGAAGGTTAAGAGCAAGTCAAGGGGACACAACTGCTGTCGCTCCGGGGGAAGAAAAGGCCGTGGATGATGGACGCAGTCATCACTCTACAAACTAGGAATGCGGTATAGTCCTTATCAGAGTGTCAGCGCAAGGGGCCGCAGAACGGGACTCGGGAGATTTCTATTCCATAATGTGCAGCCTGGATTGGATTTAAATAATAATAATAAAGCTCCGAACTCCTGAATCAAGCCAGGGCAGCAAACCAAACGAGGGGGAAGGAGGAGAATGAAAGACGGGAATTTGTTTCCAATTGCGTTGCTTTCTTTCGAGCTTCAGGCTAGTAGATTGGTTTGTTGTAGAGTTGCCCGCAGCTCTAAAAGACTTATTACAATATGTATGATATGATACTACTGTGGTTATCCGGACCGGTTTACCGCATCGGGGGGGTCAAGTCCCGAGCTCCCGTTCCTTCCTAACCCTAACTTAGGTAAGTTTATCAGCCTTTTCCCCTTCAGGACGAACAATCCCGCCCATAACCTGCAAATAATTCAACATCAATCCACATCAAATAATAAATCCAATCCATCGGATCATCCACCCATCACTATCGATCATAATAATGTTGTTCTCGTTTGAGGATCCAATTTATATATCCTTGCTCTTTTCTTTTTATACTTTAGCCCTTTGTTTATTCTAAACCACGATACCTACCTACATTACTCTAACTTATCGGATAGGGGCATTATTATTATTTGTTAGAAGACAAACCGCATCATATCGGAATACTTCTTTGCGGCCTCCGTTTGCTGGTGGATTGGGAGGACAGATTCATGGCCCCCGCAACTACCTATTAAAGTTCTGGGCAAGTTACTGCTGGATCCTAACCTTACATAGCTGGTGCCTCCAATCGCAGGGATGCAACATCGACACTGCCGTTATGACTCTCAATACCTAGACGCAGGGTAGAACCGCCTACTCTTGACTAGGTAAAATTTCGGCTGCTTGTATGCATGAGGCGTACAAGGGGGTATTTATACGAACCCTCTCGGTAGTGCTCTCCGATATGTCATCACGTTCCCGACTAAATGAAGAGTAACGACTTAACTATGAGGCTGCTTGATGGTTCAATTCCTCTCAGAGTACTGTACATAGTTACTCTATCAATCTTCACAGCAATATTCATGCCAATAATGAATATTATTCGTTGTTCTTCGTCCGTTTCCTCAAATCATTCATTCATTGCCGTTTTGGTCTCCTTTTTTATTATCTTTCTTTTCTCTTTTGGGGTACAGATTACACGCCCGGCAACATGTCGACCCTATTTTGACAGATGGCTTTTAGCTGGGGAAGACTCTATAGAGGGAGGCTTGGGCGCCTCTATTCCCTTAAGACAAGAATAAATGATGGATTGATACAAAGGCGACTTCATATGTATATCCCGTATAAAGTCACAAGCAATCCAATGTTCGGTAGTTATCTGCTAAAGCCTAAGGTGGGGAGGGGTGAAAGGCCCGCCCTATCACTGTTCCTCATCTGCAACTCATCTCCCAACGCGGTAAAGCAATGAAGGACACGCCACTGCCGGAAGGGATGTTGTTAGGCGCCCTCAACGCCAAAGTCAGTGAGGGGATGATTAATCTAAACGAGCACCTGCGTCGAGCTTGGATTTTGCGTAACCGTGAGGGACCCACTTCTCCTCCAATGGATCGATGTATCATATCAGGTTGTGTCTTCCCTTTCCAAACCTGCCTGGGGTGATGCTCATTTTGTCAAACAGGCAGGGATTTGTCGTTCCGTCTTGCCATAATTGATATGTATTGACTGTCCCCGGGGGTTGGGGGATCCATGAATGTTGACTCCTTCATTGCGGGTTTCCCCTTGTGAAGCCTGAAGGCAATATATAGTCGGTTCCTATTTGACCTTACTGCTTGTCTTGCCCTGGTCGTAGCATCATCTCTCTTCCTTTGTGTGTGTTGCCCAATGTATTAACAATGTCGAATCAAACATCGTTGGTTGGCTGGATCCTACTGGCGGCGACTGGTCTCTATCTAGCAGTGCATCAGATTCTGAGAGATGTTGTGGCAAAATGCATCGGATTTCGTGACCGAAAGGTAACGATAGCGAAAATCCCATTGCCTTCATTGTCGCCAAATAAACATTCCCCCAGTCCAACCTCCTCGTCGAGCTACAATGATGTTTTGCCCCCTTCACGCCGAGAAGCTCTCGCCAAGGTTGTCGGAGAACTCTCTAAAAACAAGCCGAAAGACCTAAAGGAGGAAGAAATAAGGCGATTCACCCTTCCTATGGTGGCAGATTACAAGAGTAGTGAAGGAAATAGATACACACCGACGGGACTTTCGGTTGCAGAGATTATGGCAATTGGGGACTTCCCAGATTACGCAGAGCTTAGTGGTGTTCCATTACCAAGGCCTTATCTGGAACACGACATCAATAAGGCTCTGCCGCGGCCCTATCGTCCTTTCAGATGGTCCTATCATCAAACTATGTGTATGTTATTCATCGCCGTTGTAATTAACACTATAACGCCTTTGTGCGCTGACTCCTTTTTTGATTTCATTTTTCGCTCTTCGGCACAGCTCTTAAAAAGTTGGAGACGGATTGGTGGATCGAGCTGGAGAATACCTACAACGATCGAATGGCACAGCGCAAAGAGCTCTATGTCAAGTATCGCGAAGATGTCCTTGACTTCCTGCCTGGCTCTGAATTGGCCTCCAAAGAGCTCATGGAGATGGTCGTGCAGTTCATCTGTGCTCGCTACCCACAATATTTTTCCCTAATTGGTAATCGCATTCTCGAGAACCGACTTCTTGGAACTTCACAGGACATCCGATCAAAACACCCGCTCGAGACCATCATAGATAATGTACCAGAGGACTTTGCAATAATGATGAGAGATGACGAAACCGGTCATTACTTCTTCCGTGCTGGTGTTCTCTGTTCTGCTTTAGGGTGGAACGTTGCCAGCAAGATTGGCCTTCAACTTCATCAGATCCATTCGCCTATTCCAGATTACAAGGAGAGGATGCAGTTTTCCATGGACCGGTATGTCCCGTCCTTTCTGTGACCTGTAATTGATCTGGTCTTTGATCCTTGCCGAATTCTCCCCCCCCCCCTCGCCCTCATTTTGACTTGTTACATTAGGTTCTTCTCTAAAATGCCGGCCGATAAACCGATCCAGCGCGGTTCTTGGGGCCTTGAGGTTGGAACGCCTTTATACATGCCACCGGGAGACCCACACGAGAAGCATCGATTTTTTCAAGACCCAAATCTCCGCCTGTCGGACTGTTATCTTCGGGTAGATTGGCAAACTCTTCGTCGTCTCCCTGTCTCCGGTGCTATAGTGTTCAATTTCAAGGCGCTCTTCACGCCGATCTCCGAGTTCCGTGATGAACCAGGAGTCCCTGCTTTAGTCGCCAAGATCTTAAAGGATGGCAAAAGGAATTTGATGGAGTACAAGAATACGTGGCATGTGGAGCATGTTGTGTTGCCCCATCTTGAGCAGTGGGTCAAAGAACAGGAAGACGAAGGTATTGTAGAGAAAAGTTGGAAGGTTGCCACCCTTGATGATGACCCGTGGTTCAGAGGTTGGGAAGGAAAGTGGCACCGTCAACAAGGCTTCTAGATATGATAGGTGATATGCTGGGCATATCTATAATCTCCACGACCCCTAACGAGAATCTTTCCACTTACTGGCTGCACATATTCATATTCTTTTTATTATATTATTTCTTTTTCATGATCACGACACCTTTTTATTTTTGATTTTTCCTTCTTTCCCTCGCATTCTCAGGGAGGGTATATTTATTTATTTATTTTTATTCAGTGTTGTGCAACATGCAAATAATGACAATGGCGGCGGTGGCAGTGTGGTGAATTGGGTATATCGATTTGACCTAACTAGAATATACTAATAATACAAGAGATATATATAAGCATGTCAGGTAGTATCATATGACAATCTTACAAGTGCAAGGTGGCCTCCGACCTCAGTATCCGAAGGCCACCGTAGTTGAACGAAATCGATCATATATAATAAACTTTATGGGGTGCCAATATATGAACCTGAATGCTAAGACAGTTCACTTTGACATTTGGATTAAGTCAAGGACATTATAATTTATTATCTTGGATCAAGTGATAACTTACAGCCCCGGGTTTGTAAGTATAATATAAGCCATCAACCACTCTAAACCTAATAGGAGCTAGATATGTAAGTCAGGCCGAGTAACTTTTGAAGACCTCGTGAGGGCTGAAGGAGTAAAGAAAGAGAGTAAAAAAAGAAAGAGAAAATTGGAAAAGGAAATGAGCAGCATTAATTGCAACCCAATTGCCGAATAGCAACGTAACTTGCCAAGGTGATTCTGTCTTGATCCTGGCTCTAGGGCATCGTATCCATACCTCCACTGATGATAATTGTCTGATGCCCGTATTGGACTAGTAGATCTCTTCTCGAAGAAAGAAAGCAGGAATACGACTACCCAGTCGTTCTGTGGTAGTGATAACAGAAGGAGGCTTTATAATGTAGAAGTTCTCCTATATAGGTGCCCAAACTTGAAGTACCGAGGGCAAAGAGTGCAAGGACAACGACTGAATGTTGTACCGTAATCCCATGGCGCTTGGTTGTGTGCAACGGACATGAATCGTTGTGGAAGTTTAACGACAGGTTGGCGCTTCGCTAGAAACCGGTTTCAGGTCAGTATGTAGCCATGGGGAAAAGCCCGGGAGAACTGAAGAGCCTGAAGACCTTGGGAGTTGAGCAATTGTCAATCTTCCCCAGAGTGATTTGACGCGCTGTCGCTTCCTGGGCGGCTTCCCTGACTGCCAGGGCTGGCTGCACTGTCTTCTTCGTCTAGCTCTTCCAGCTCGTCCGCTAATGGGCTGATACGCTCATCTAGGAGATCCTGATCCTCGAGCTGTTGCCTGGACGGCAACTTCCAGAGACTAGTTGCGCAGACACGGTCTTTTGTAAGGAGCTCATCCACAAACTGATCCATGTTGGTAAGGACGTAGTGACCGCGCACCCTCCGCCTTAATTTCCGGTAGTCCAGCAGGAGAGGCTCTAGGGTCTTGTACACATCCACCGGATCGAAGGTGAGGCGGATGTAGAATGCTGCCAGCGCACGGAGGTACTTGAAGTCGCCTCTCGCCTTCACAATACTGCTGCTGCCGACGTTTTCGTTCTCCTCCTCCTCTTCTTCCTCGCCTATGGTGGTCTCTTCTTCACCTCCTGTATCACTTCCCGGATCCGTGAAATTCATGTATTCCAGTACGATCTCCCGCTCCGGAGCGAGCTGCAGCATCTTGAAGGCCAAGCACAGGAACGGCGTTGGCTTCTGGCTGTCGCCGTAGGTTCCCCCGATCGCGGTCAGCTCGGCCGCGCGATCGCAAAGCGTTGCAGCATTCAGGCCGAAGCACTGCTCTTTCCAGTAGTACGAATCTGTAATGCGATCTCGAACGGCTTTCTCGAAGAGAGTCGCCGGGTTGACTCCGCGGATTAGGGGCCCGGAGTAGCCTCGATTATCTAAGAGGGCGCTGGCGTCAGCGCGGTGAGACATGTCAAAAGGTCAAATGATCGAGATAATCAGAGTCGCTGTATGGATTCAGAGAGAATTGACCGTTGATTTTTTTTTTTTTCTCGGGTGTTCACCGCCTTGTTATCGATTGTTGTACCTGGCAACCGGTAAGGTAAACAAATCAACATGGCTTATCGTCACCTTCAAATTCTTGCTGGATTATACTAATAATGTAATACCCCTGTGATACAAGGATTCCGCTTTAAACTATGATTTATTGGTGATGTTTTGGATGCATTCTTGGAGCTTTTAATTATTAGTATTCGGTCTCTTTCTTTGGATTTAAGAGGCCCTGGTTACTACGTTGGTTTAATTTTCCACTACTGCTGTTTCAAATGCGAGAGCAACGATGGTTCTTTTGACGTCCTCAACCATCTCCGTGCTCCTCACTTCTGGTGTGATATGCCTGTTCACATTTCTTCTCTTCCTGTCAGGGTACATTCTCCAACAGCAGTCGGTGCGGAATATACAGCATGTTATACGAGCACCAAACTCAGTGTTGATGAATCAACCTCTTAATCCCAACAGTGCACTAAATGACGCGATCCAAAAACGTCACCATAATGTTCGGAGGGACGCTCTCTACGATTCATTAAGTACATACGACGATGATGGAAAAAGTTATGGTGAAGAGAAACCCAGCCTCGGACAGGTTGTTTTGTCAGATTGGGAATCAGAAAGCCCTTCACATGGAGGAGGAACCCAAGGGAATTATGCGTACTTGCAGTTGCTCTCCCATCCAGACCCTTCAGACATCTGCTCTGTCATCCTCTTCTTCAAGATGTTGGCGACTGGGAAGACCGCGGTGCACGATCGTCTGTTCATGTACCCACAAGAATGGGACCAAAAGGCTCCTACATCTAAGAATGCGTCCGAGGCGCTTGCCATACTCCGAGCTGCTAGCAGAAAATATGATATCTGGCTCCTGCCGATCGATATGTCTCCCGCGACCTCGCAAGGGTATGCACCTACGGACGCGAAGCTACTTCGCCTCGGGCAGGTCCAGTTTATGCAATATGATGGCGTGCTGTACCTACGGACGCCGGGGATATTGCTAGACGCAAAGAAGCTGGACAAAATGTTCCTTTCCTGGCCGCTTCCGCTGCAGCACGACAAGAACCGGCCGGAATCATATAACAACGCGGCATGGATTCCGATGCCTCTGCGGGCAGAGAAAGACGTGTCCCTACCGCCGGCTTACCTTATTACAGTCAATAGCTTGGGTCACCGTGTCGAAGCTCGTACACATGTTCCTAACATTTCGCTTCCTGGATTCCGCGAGCTAGTGGCTGGCCCGGATATCGAGAACCCTGACCTCCCTGCGTATGTTTTCTTTGAGCAGGACAAAGACGGCCATGTGCATTGGAAGGGAAATCGCTGGTTTGGCGCCTGGAGGGTCGCCCAACAGGAAGTATGTGACAGTCTCGACCTTGAAAGCAGGTCATGACACGATTCGACAGCTATGTACAGTGAAGTCTCTGAGGGATTTTCTTTCCCTTTTTGACTGGTTAAAGTTTCCACGATATATGTATATTTTATGATATCTTCGTCACATATGATATCACGCTTTATGCTCACGGTTCACTCATCGTTTTATACCTACGAGTTTAACGTATATATGGGGTTGTTTTCTTCTGATTCTATTATACATATTATTTACTTTTGGCATTTCCTTGGAAGCGTACATACTTGACGATATGGTGTCATACATAGGTCTGCTTTCCAGTACAAATGGGAGGAGGTTTCTATTTTACATACTTAACTTCCTATCATAGACTATAGTTATGGATATACCTTGGATAGCAGGTGCTGCGAGAAATCTTTCATGTTATGGCATTGAAACCAGTTATCAAGTTCTCATTCAGATTTATTCGATTATAATCTCATCAGAAAGACATGGTCTCTTGCAAATTATAGGTTATATTACCTACGGGATAGCTTCTTTCGTAGAAGCATACTATGATACTACCGTACTACGGGCACTGGTGTTCTTTGCTTTGTTTTGTATACTAAATCGCATCTCCTTGCTCAGATGCTCTTGTTGGTAGCCGGTGGCCGCACCCTGCATAGCGACGTTTAGAATAGCCAGCTACACCAGGTATGAATACTCTTTCAAGATTCCTCCCACTTGTATTTGCGTATGTGATATCATACATTCATACATGATATATCACAGGCCTATTGTTATTACCGATGTATCATAGTCAAAATAATAATCCTCTCATAGGTACTCTAATTGTTACATATCTCGATCTATAGCGTGTTGTATTCGGCTCATAATATCCATGTGTCATACATTTCCCATCCAATAATCAATCCCTATTGAGATTGAGCAAGCTAGCTTCGGAAAATCCAAATCCCCCTAGCCCAAGGTTAGCAGTGGTATAATACTCGCTTGAAATAAAGACAAAACAGAATAAAAGTATATACGGTATAAAAGCCTCAACACAGCGACTGACACAGGGAAGGCTCAGATGAAAGAGACCCAGGCCTGGAAGGTGTGAAAATTAAACTAGGGAATGTTGATTTCATATCCAAGTAAGACCTCTGTAGTATTTCCTTCCCAGCCTCTATTTCCTCCCGCAGAAATCATAAATTTACACGCCGAATCGAGATAAAGCTGTGATATGACCCCGGTGCGGTGACCGGGGATAATGAGGAAAGGGACTGTTGAATGACGTGATGTCTGCTCGGCTTTCAGATCATAGAGACGGAGGATATCGTGCGATGCACTTGGAAAAGCATGTTAGCCAATGAAGAGACAAGCGGTTGGACACATAGTTGAATAAAATGGTGGGCTTACCAGACAAGGTGTCGGCCATTTGGCATCGCCTTTAGCGCAGTCACCGCGCCGCTTCCTTGGGGAAATCTAAATACTCGTTCTGGCGTGCGAAGTCCCTTGTGCAGGCTAAATTCTTCAACAGTGCCATTGCGACGACCAGCGTATATGTAGTTCCCGTCAGGAGACCAGCAGGCATTCATACACCATAGAGGAACATTGTTAGATGTGATTCGTGCAATCGGATCTGGTTGTCGTCTGTCCCAAACACGGACTGTACCATCGATGGACGAAGCAAGAAAAGTGGTGTCCGTGGGGATGTATGATTCATTGTACTCGGAAGCATGGACGGTATTCGAGCCTGTAGGCTGCTCGGTATGAGGGAGCCCATTAATCGTCGGTGCAGGGATTCCATTAGGGAGATTCGAAGTATTTACATCTGGTTCTTGATGCCGAGCGCTTGCATCTGTATCAATCGAGGGAACTGCGGGATCTCGAATGCCATTAGGTTGGCTGGGAAAATCTGAATCGCCTTGTGTCTCCCGCTCGGAGTGCCGAATCCCATTCGCAAGAGCACGGCTGAACTCATCGTCTTCATCTACATGAAAGGCATCACCTGCTGGGTCTCCACCATCAGCAACGGCACCGTCAGCATCACCGAAAAGAGAGTCTGCGCCTCCGAATAAGGAATCCGCTGGAGAGCCTCCCTGCGGGTTCAAATTGGCGCCAGATCGATCTTGATCACCCAGTCCATTCATCAACTCAGAACTCTTCACATGATTGTTTGTCGAGTATGTGCCATTTGGCAGAGCGTTATCAATCGTATCACGCGGGACGGGGAGACTTGAATCAGGGCGAAGCTCGATCGCTGAAATTTGCCCTGCACTCGCTGCAAAGGCCCGCCGCGTCTGACCAGTATTTAAGTCCCAATCAAGAACTCTTTTGTCCCAGCTCCCCGAAAGAAGCGACTTTTCATCGGTAGTCAAGTTCAGGACAGAAACTGCAGAAGTATGATCCTTAAGCACAGCGACTTCCTTACCCTCTTCATGGCGCACAGACTGCAGGCGGATGTTCCCAGATTCTAGGCCGGAGAGCAGCCACAGCCCCAGGCTGTGGGCTGCTAGGGAATAAACTGGAGATAGAGCAGTCCCGTCTGTGTTTTCCCAATACGTCATCAGCACCCCTGCCTTCACAACACTGTCAACGAATGGATGTCTTTGAGCCACGGTTAACATCAGCTTGCTGTTGACGGATTCTACCCAGTTGAATTTCCGCACGTATCCATCTGATCCTCCGCTGAAAACCCATCTCATATCTGCTGTAGATGTTATCGCGTTGATTGAAGTGCTGTGGGGTGCAGCGGTCGTGGGCACAATATCAAAGGAAGCGGCCGTAAAGCATTCGGTGCGTACACTCGGCCGGAAAAGCGCAAGTGATTCCGATACGTTGTTCGGGCCTCCAGGTGAGGTTAGGGGGACATTTTGGTTCTGCTGAGAAGCATCAACAGCAGCGTCAGATGCCTGGCTGCTGTCGGAGGGACTTTCGGGGTCTGGCTCCGGCTCAGCGTCTACATCAGGCTCATTCTCGCCATCGGCATCATCTGCATCTCTCATAGGCTCATCTAGGTCATTGTCCGAACTTCCATCTTGGGACCCTTTAGAGTGCGATCTTTGTTAGATAACTAGAGAATAATGGGCGCTTGCTGGAACATACCTACGAGGTCGCGATCATCGTCATCGTCCATAATTGAGGGCATTTTCACATTTGGCTTCCTATACTAGATGTAGTTCTTTGTATAATGTCAGGTGGATGTGCTATATGGAAAGAGACTATTTTGCTATCATACCATACCTAGGGATGCCGTGCCCGAGAATGTTTAAAGAGTGACATTGAAGGCAGAAGACGTAGCTCAAGACTGCACTCCGATGAGAATTCAGGAGAGCGCTGAGCGCCATGTAGTCGTAGCTAATTCATTATGATATGATTCTTAACAGGAGCTATTGTTATGCATTATTGCCATTATTACGGGCTCGCCGCTTTGAATTCCGCCTCCCGAGTTAGCTAACTTAGTCTGGGTTAGTCTGTTAGCCGCTGGGGCTTGGCGATCCGACGTATAATTAAAGTTCGGTCTAATAGTCCTAGCCTGAGGGAACTTTCACAATTGTCGCTGGTCGAATCTGAACATTCTATCCGTGGAGTATCGGTTGATTTTATGAAATGGAAAGGAAGGAGAGTAACTATGATAGCATTTTTACTTCAGACTAACATCGCTTCCAGACTTGTCATGACGCTAATTCTCATCCGCGGTTTCAATTCATGTCATGACATTTAACCAGATACTGCATGAGCAAGCGATAGCTGTAATTTGTCGCTTGATGAGCTGCGGGGAGCTCTGGAGGCTAATGGAAGTTCTGCGTTGCTCGGGAAATTCGCTCGCTAAGGATCATCGATAGAAAGGACCCGGTCATTTGGAATTAAAGAAGCACGGGCTCATGGCAATAGCTCGATTTTCACCCTCTCAATGTGTTAATACCGGAGTGGCAGATCTACAGCGCCACATGCCTCTGTGGGCGAATACCGATATATGTACAAGCCACACTGGAGATTTACAAATCCAGAGCTAGAGAGTGGCAGGTCTTGCAAGAACGGTGGATGATATGGACGGACAAGATTCCAAACTCGCTGTACCGCAGATTCCGGGGAGACACGGAAGCCCGAGGGATCGAAGCTTTACCCGGACGAATGAAGGAGGACACTGACAGGTAAATGGACCAAGCTAGCCGAAGAGGGGCGCCCTTGCAGAAAAAATTCAAGACAAGAGAGTGCAAGCTCCTGTTCATGCTGTTGTGGAGAGCCGATCTTGATAACGTCCTAGCTAAACTTAAGTTGGACTTGAACGAGGTCCAAGAGATGGCACAAAGGAGGCGGTGTCGACATTACCTATTGTCGAACAAGGTATCAACTTCGACGTCGTTCGCGACATTGGGTATAGTCTACCTATGCCTCTGGCGCTAAATTCACGAAAGCGATTCAAGTGCAGTATTTGATCATGATCATTGCCAGCCCATGAGAGTGTCATAGGCCTAGGTCGTCCGAGGCAAGTGTATTTGCAAATATAACATTCACTAATTCCGGCTGCTAGTAATGAATTCACTATCTTTCCTGGGTCAGCAGGGACTAACAACAGAAGTACTCAATATTTGTCACCCACGAACCAGATCTAGAAGATGGCCAGGACGTTGGGATTGAGAAGGAGCCGGAAAAAGGACAGCTTCTGTTAGAAGACGTTTCCGGGAGCGCAGTACTAAGTTAATGCAATTGAGACGGTTCAAACTTTAGAGAGATGGTTCATTGCGTTCTAATTGCGTGGGATTGAAATTATAGGCCTCTAGGGCTTGTTAATTGAACCTAATTCTTTCCTATTATTTGTCTTTAGGGCTTATGGTTCATTTCCGAGTTCTGAAATTATTCCAAACCTCGTATAACAGAGGATAAAAAATGCAACAATATCAATTTGAATATGTTTGAAGGGATAGTATTATTATTCTACTGCTTCGCTTGATCTTCTCTATCTACCTTTTCGTAATAATGCATTTGGCAAAAGATAAGCCTTAAGCGATCTATTTTTATCAGGACCTTCGCAAACTTAAAGACTGGGTTACTGACTGTTACTGACACCATTTCTCCACATTACGACGATTCTTAGTACCGATCCTCTATCGAAGTGGTATACGTTCCTCAAAGAAGCGGTCGACGTTACCAACCATATCGATAAACAGGAAGCAACCCGCCTGTATAAAACCTCCGAAGAGCATCACAAATGGATCGACAACTGGGAACAGGGAATGAACCTGGTACAAAGAAAGAAAGTGGCGGCAACACCATCTCCTTCAGATTGGTTCAACGATTTGATGAACGCGCTTATAGAAATCCTACCTAATTGCAATTGGTCAGAGTCTTGCGCGATACATAAAGGTGATGATGAAGTGGAAGGTGAAGCCATTACCTTTCGAACTGTTGCAAATGATCTTCGCAAGGTTGTGGACAAGGACCACGAAGGCACTACAAAATTTGCCAAAGGTTTCTTTGGACCGACCTTTGCTGAGGCTGAACATATTGAAGCAGGACCTAAAAAGTTGTCCTAAAATCAGCATCAATAAGCAAAGAAAGAAAGGTAACAAAAGTCACATGCAGGGAGGAAACAGTGAAGGTGTTCAAGCAACTCCCTGTGTCTGCTGAGCTTGTGATGGTTTTCATTCAACATGAAGATGCTTATCTATTTCCTGACTGTAGACCCAGAAGTTGAAAACCTAACAAGCAAATTCAAAGAATAGTGGATAAAACCTTGAAACAATATTCGTAGAGGTATTTATAGGTAGACCAACGACCTAATTCCGACCTAATATACATAATTCGTTGGGAAGGAATAAAGAGAAGCACTTCGGTATATTCCAGTATATTCCATCTTCTCATTCACTTATAAACAGCAGTCTGTCTTACCAGTTAGTTGGTGAATTATGCCCTCAGTAGTGAGAAAAGTGATTTATGAAGGTTCAAGTTGTAGTTATGGCCATCTATTAACCCAAAAATGCAGTAAGGGGGTAGGATTTATTCTAGGTTTAAAAAGTCTTCATTTCATTCTTCCTTTTCTTTTTCTACCTAGATTGGTCAACTATATCAATAAATAAATATCAGTCTGGGTACCTGCCTAATCCAGGTACTAATATCCCATTATCTCCAACGTGCAGTAACACGGTACACCCCAAGATTTCCATGCATTGACATTCACATGTACCCCATTCATGATTCACCAAAAGTCTTTTTGAGCTGGTCCATCACTCTCAGAAATTTCTTTTTGTGGACTGCTGCTAGTTACATACGTGAGATCATCCACTTGGGGAATTCACCGAATTTGACTCTTATCTGGATATGCTCTCTTGATCGTACAGTTGGTAATCTTTTCCCCAACAGGACACGATATGGTGTTTTTTACAAAAATGTCTCGATCTCAAAATTCAAGGGAAAAACGCGTTCGAAACGCTCCGAATGATGCTATACGACGATATCTTCTTGGAGAAGATGCTGTGGAACATGAGTGGGAGTCAAGGCCGGAGCTTCCTACATCAGACGAAATCATGGGAACTGATGAGAGTGAGAAGGAAGGAGACATCATACAATTGATTCCAAACCAGATCACAGGTCCCTGGCCGTCTAAGAACACTTTCTTGAAGGGGCATTATGAATTGCTACGAGAAGATTCAGTTGCTCCACTGAGAGATGCAGTAGCCTATGCGAGAGACAATCCACACATGATGGACTCATCAATAGTGGCTATTTATGAGAAGGTGAGTCTGCGAGGTAACGCCTTCCAATCTTGGCTAATATATGATACAGGTCTATATTATCGGGTTAACTTTCACCAATAATGGACTGGCCACTAAAATACAATTCTCAACTGCTCGAGCTGGCAAGAATGTCGTGTGGAAGCGTTCAAAGCGCTTGATAGGTGGTTCGATTGTCGCTCTGTCCCCAGCTTACGACCACTTCAGATCACAGTGCGTTGTTGCCGTTGTCGCTGCGAGGCCACTTGAAGAGGTCGAAAAGCAACCCCATGAAATTGATATATACGTTGTTCGTGCTGAAGACACTCAACTTGATACTCAGCAAGAATGGGTCATGGTAGAAGCAAGATCTGGTTATTACGAATCAAATAGATACACGATGACTGCTCTACAAAAAATGGCCAAAGAAAGGTATGAAATCCAGATACATTAAAATAATTTAAAAAAAAGCTTCACCCTAACATCGGTCAGTTTCCCTCTGTCCGAACATATTTGCTCTCTCAACCCTTGTATTGAGCCCCCGGAGTATGTTACAACAAGTCCAGTCTTTGACATCTCGCCTGCGCTAAGTAGCAATACACGATATGACAACGTAGATGTATTGGAATCATGGCCTGAAATGTCTTCAGATGATTTCGATGTGTCACAGTGGAATGCGTTACATCACGTATTGACAAAGCGTTTAGCTATTGTTCAAGGGCCTCCCGGTACCGGCAAGACACATGTGTCAGTCGCTGCTCTGAAGATTCTGCTTTCCACAATGCAGGATGCGGATCCTCCTGTGGTAGTAGCGGCTCAGACAAATCATGCCCTCGACCAATTGCTCAATCGCATTTCCCAATTTGAAGAGAACTATATTCGTCTTGGTAGGAGAAGTGCAGATACTAACATCAAAAAGAAGACTTTGTTTGAATTCAGACAGAAAGTGAGACTAGCGGACCTCCCGAGTGGACTTCTAGTTGCTGCCAAAAAAGAGCTGCACAGTATTACCGAGGAAGCTTCGAGGCTTCTCCGGCCATTTAATGCTGAAAACTCCGACACTCCGCTTCCGGCTTCCTTCTTCCTTGCGAATGATTTGATAAGTTCAGCACAGTATGCTAAGTTACGGAAAGGTGCCGAAGGATGGATATGTTCTGGGTCTGCAGATAAAGAGGATCCGATGGCTATTTGGCTAGGAGATAGTGTTGTGGAATTCAAAATCAACTATAAAGAAGAGAATCTCGGTCTCGCAAAAGAAGTTGATTTGGATGACATACCAGAAAAAGAGCCGGAAACCGATGTTGTGTTTGGGGACGAAGAGTCTGAAGCCCTCCGTGGCACCCTCATCTCCATAAAAGAAGGGCTTGTCGGACGAGGGGGTTTGGCTGCTTTGGAGAGAGTCACAAAAGAGAATTTTGTCAAGTTGCAAGATCTATGGAAAGTGCCACCCAAATTTCGAGGTGGCGTGTACAATGCCCTTCGCAAACATGCGATCGACAAGGTTATCGCAAAACTCCGCAAACTTATCGTACGCTACAATGAAGCATGTTTGAAACATAAAGCTGGGAAGTGGGAGATAGACTACGTCTATCTTAAGAGGGCTAAAGTGATAGGCATGACGACAACAGGTTTGAGCAAGTATCGTGGACTTATTGCTGGCCTGAGGCCTAAGGTCATCATGATTGAAGAAGCGGCAGAAGTGATAGAAGCGCCTATTGCAGCGGCGTGCGTCGAATCTCTTGAACATCTCATCCTCGTAGGCGACCATAAACAGCTCCAAGGGCGTTGTGCTGTTCGGGCACTTGAAGGTGAACCATTTTTTCTCAACATATCCATGTTCGAGAGACTGGCACACAACGGTATGGAATTCAAGACTCTAACGGTGCAGAGACGCATGGCGCCGGAGATCAGTGCCTTGCTCACGCCAATATACGGCCAGCTCGAAGATCATCCGTGTGTCAAAGAGTATGATAAAGTATCCGGCATGGGGGATATTAGATCTTTTTTCTTTTGTCATAGATGGCCGGAGGAATCAGACGATCAACTATCGAAATTCAATGAATACGAAGCCCAAATGGTTGTACGGTTCATCTTATACCTCGTCTTAAACGGAATTTTGGTTGGTGATATAACAGTACTGACCTTCTACAACGGTCAACGAAAGAGACTATTGAGTCTACTATCAAGACTTAAGTATTTGCGGGATCAGGTTTTCAAGGTAGCAACTGTTGATTCTTACCAAGGAGAAGAGAACGACGTCGTTATCCTTTCCCTTGTTAGAAGCAATGAAAAGATCGGTTTTCTATCTGATGAGCATAGAGTCTGCGTTGCTCTCTCGAGAGCTAAACGTGGATTCTATATATTCGGCAATGGACAATCTCTGGCACTGGATCCCCTATGGTGGGATGTCATTAAGATCATGGGCGATGGTGGTGAGAGGCCGCGGCGACTTGGCTTCAAATTGCCACTGACCTGCGAAAAGCATGGCAAAATGACGTTCATTCACGGTAGGTTTGGGAATTTCGAACTTGGAGTATGGCTCGCTCATGTGTGTCATTGTCTAGACTTGGCTCAATGGGATACAATCAATGGAGGCTGCGACCGCCTTTGCGGCGAGGTCTTATCATGTGGCCATGAATGTAGTCTTCGTTGTCACAGGTGAGGCAATTCTAGACCTACTAGTTCTACAGAGCAATTCTCACGCGACAACTAGTTTCCCTCACGATCAAGTGATCTGCAACAAAACTTGCAACAAGCGGCTTCCTTGTGGCCACATCTGTCGTGGTCCATGTTCTAAAGATCGACCATGCTCTTGTCCTTGCGGTGTTGTTGTTGTCGAAGAGATCGAAGAGAAGGTCGACGTCTGGGAGGGTAGCAATAATGAGGTCATCTCTATAGTGCCTTCCAGTTCCGAAGATCCTGTGATTTCAAATGAGAAAGACCATGCTGAGTTTATCAAAAATTATCGTGACTTTGCCAATGGTGGAGCCAAAAAACAAGATGCTGTTCTTAACGAAAGAGCGAAAGCCATGGCATCGGAAGAAATGCAAAAGATTCTGGATGAGGAGGCATTTAATGATCTATTCGGCAGCAATACGAGGGAGAAGAAGAAGGCACCAAACAGGATGACGCCCGCGGTAAAACGAGTTGGCATCGATGGTACTAAGAGGGAACGTTATGTGGATTATTTCAACGCCGACGCCACGCCATCGAAGGCTAGAAAACATATATCATCTGGCGGTAATCTCCTCGATACCGAGTTATCATGAAATTGTGTTCTCGGGCGGTTGTAATTGGGTGCAGTTAGTACGTGGTTTTTAGCTATCTCTCATTCATTGCTGATCATCAAGCGAGTTAGTTAGTTTTAATAGCAACAATCATGAGCTATCATACTAGTTTACAGTTGGTATTCTATAACAAATAATTCAAGTTTCGAATTTTTGATGAAACAAATGCTTCAATATTATCAATTATTACATGTAGTTCGGGAGGTTGTATGTAGATTCCCAATAACAGGTAGTGTAGAATTCGACACGTATCATAGCAATTTGGGGAAACAGGCTGAAGGAATTCGAAGCAAGAACATTCTTTCAGTCTACCTAGGTCTTTGTCTCGGATATGATGAGGTATGATAATATGATAGCTGGGTGAAGCGACGAAGAGGGAATGAGTAGTGAGATTACTACCTAAGGATATCATTCATGGTCACGTTGTTCCATTATAACAAAGGAGAATGTTTTGGTGAAGTGCCTACCTAAAATGCACTTTTGAGTTATTATTATTAATTACAATATGGCCAGGAGGCACTGCATCAAGATGGCCTTGCAGACCAAGGAAGAGATGTTTTCTTTGTATAACGACGAACGGGGTTACGGGATTGCATCATCCCTCTCTTCAAGATATATAATCAAATACTGTAATCGAAACCTCTTTTAAATAGTCTATCATAGTCTCCGATTCTTGTTTTCCCGTGCAATTATTCTTTCCTTGCCTGAGGATATTTTTATGGAGTTCTAAAAAAGAAAAAAGAAATCAAACGGGGAGGAAAAGGAAAGAAAAAAAAAAGAATAAACGGAAAAATAAGCTGATGCATTTGCTGTATAGTGCGTCCATACCCTCATCTATAAACGTTCTGATCCGAGCGAGGAAGATAGAAAAAAGGGATAAAAAAGGGATGATATGGATTAGGTTACTGGTGTAAGGTGGTTGTGCACATCTTATGGTGCTTGAGAAAGATATTGATCATGGAGGCAACAAAAAATCAAGAGCAGTGCAAGATCTTCATTGGTGAGCATGCAGGAGTAAACCAACAAAAAATGAATATCGACAACGACAATTGTAAATGCAGCGCTGAAGAGTATAGAAGAGCCGAATTTGAAAGAAGGACTTTTCAAGTAGACATGGAGTCCATACTATTTCGTACCATTAAAGTTTCATGAATCATCGACCAGCCTTTTCAGTTCCCAGGCCTTCCTGGCTCCTTCGAGGAGAACATCAATATGACCGCTGTTGTTACACAAGCTTCTGAAATTCCCATTCTCTTTATTAATCAATATCCAAGGGTGGTCAAACTCAGCTACTTCCCCGCGATCTAAGACTAAAACTCTGTCATAGTCGATTATGGTTTGCAATCGGTGGGCAATTGTGATAATAGTACTGTCGTTTAATTCCCGAAGCGTCTCCTGGATTTTGGTATCAGTGGCGTAGTCAATCGAAGCAGTTGCTTCGTCCATCATCAGCACCCGCGGGTTCTTTAGGAGAGCCCGAGCAAGACACAAGAGTTGGCGTTGTCCTTGCGAGAGATTCGAGCCAGATTCTGATACCGGAGACTCTAGATTGTAAAAGATGTTCTGGTTATCCTGGAATCCCGGAGCGGCATCGGAACTGATTCCTTCAAGTGTCGTCGCAGATATATCTAAAACATTCAAACCGCCGGGTACGATGGGTGTCGTCGATCCAGATGTATCAGGCTTTATGAGGTGGACACGACGAAGGGCTTTGAATATGTGCTCATCGCTAAACATGCCGAAGGGGTCGAGATTGCTGCGGATAGTGCCAGTAAACAGTGTTGGGTCTTGGGGAACGATGGTAATTGCCCCTCGCAAATCATGGAGCCCAATCTTACTAATGTCTATACCGTCAATAAGTATTTGACCCTGTTCGGCTTCGAGACCCCGGAATAAGGCGAGGGCAAGAGAGCTCTTTCCCGCTCCCGTTCGACCGACGATTCCAACTTTTTCACCTGGCGACACAGTAAAGCTGATGCCTTTTAAAACAGGCTCTAGGTCCGGGCGATATCGCGTGTAGTAATTGGCAAATTCTACAGAGCCTTGACTAGGCCAGTTGGGTGGTGGTCGAGATTGAGGGATGACCGCTGGAGCCTCTTGGTCTACATCCATGTATTCTTTCACACGTTCCACTGAATTCATGTTTTGTTGAGTTGTGGCCCAAAGCCGAACGACCCAAAGGATGTGCTGGCTGAAAGTGATTGCATAGGTTAACGACAATCCGGCAGCTCCTGCATCAATCTTGCCGACATTCAAAAGGACAAAGGCGGCGGAAAAGAAAGAGACGAAAGCACCAGTTATATCCACCCGGAATGCAAGCCACCTGTTACTTGCCCAAAGATAAATGTGCGGTCGGTTGTAAGCATTGATTCGTCCGTGATTATCAAGCATAAAACGTTCTCCATCACCATATGCTCGGATAGTCACGATGCCATTCAAGGTTTCCCCGAACTGTTGATACAAGGGACTTCGCTGTACTGATTCCAGCCTTTTTAGATCGCGCGAGGCATTGAGATACACGGCGCCCAAGGCGACGTACACAAGAATGATGAAGACACCGGCAATAAGGAAGCCCGGCGTGACGGCGGAAATTATGATAATAACTAAGGCGACCGCAGCCAAACTGTGAAATAAACCAATCACGACGGGGGCAACCTCTTGATCGACAGCTTCAATATCTTTGGAAAAACGATTCATTAGTTGACCAAGAGGTGTAGTATCGAAAAATCTAAATTTCGCGTGGAGGATAGCCATGAGCAACCGTTGATGGATTCTCCACGAGGCATTTAGCGACCCCCAAAAGAGCAGAACTTCCCTACATAAAGATATGAGGACGAACGCCAGACCGAGCAGGATGTAGACACCAAGGTAATAAGATATTTGAACATCGCCATTGATAAGAGAATTGGAATGACGGTGAAGTTGGGGAGGGGTCCAAGAAGTTGTCTGTGGAACGCTTCCGACGACAAATGAGGGGAATTTGAAGTGAGCAAAGGGCGCATATTTTTCCATATTCTCTACTCCAGTTTGGTCTGGGTGATACGCATTCGCCCACTGTCGAATCCAGATATTGGTAGCGACGGAGCCTAGCTGCTGAGCCGCAAATACTGCAGAAGCTGCAATCCAATAATACCACGGACCCGTAGAACTTACATATAACTTCACTGTCGACCATTTGACGCTCCCAACGGCTTTCGATTCTGTTAGCTTGGGGATGGAGCTCGTAATTTGCGAGTCTTTGAAGCCGACAGCACCAGCTGCTCCGCTGGGCGTCCCATTTGCACCGAGCATATCTCCATTTGTCGCTTCTAGGCGACGGTCTTCGAGATCAGAAGCAGTTCGGGATGAAAGAGCAGAGCCCGCTTTAGAAATAGATCCGGATTTGAGAAACTCGTCGCCAAGTGCGCCTGAAGCTGCGACTTCGTCGCGAGAGCCTTGTATTACCACCTTCCCATTGTCCAAGACGACAATGTAGTCTGCTTCTGGGACTGTCAAGGTCATATTGTGAGAGACAAGGATGCACGTTCGGTTCATCATCAGTGGGCCCGTGATGGCTTCTCGAAAAATGTGTTTTGCGGTGTGGGAGTCTACGGCGCTGAGACAATCATCTAGCAGGAGATGCCGGGCTCTGCTGTACATCGCACGAGCAAGCGATATTCTCTGTTTTTGACCTCCGGAGAGGCTGATTCCTTTCTCACCGACAAGAACCTGATCTCCAGCTTCGAGGATGGAGAGGTCGCGCTCGAGAGCGCATGCTTTGATTACGGCATCATAGCGTTGCTTATCAAATGGAGACGCAAAAATGATATTCTCCCTAATCGTGTCATTAACCAGCCAAGCTTCCTGAGCACAATATGCAACGCCTTCAGTGAGTGACGTTTCAGGATCTACCGGCAGTTCTGCGCGATTGGTGGTGATCCCTGGAAGGTGAATCGCGCCCTTTAAAAGCTTCATTTCCCCCAGAAGCGCCATCAAGAGCGATGTTTTACCAGAACCAGTTGGGCCGGCAATAATATTCAGCTTTCCCAGTCTGAAATGCACGTCTACGTCAATCAAGCGAAAGGCATCGACGGCAGTGCCATTATTCAAAACGTCTTCAGAGCTGCTTCTCACAGTGTCCCAGGTGAGGGTAGCATTATCAAGGGCAATCTGGGGAGGTTCATCTACAGCGTTATTAGTGGATAACTGGGAATACTTTTTGGACTCCTCCTCATTCAGGAAGTCCTCCACCCGGTTGATGGAGACCCTGGCTTCTTGAACGTGGGCAATCATATCTGCGAGTTGGTCCAGAGGGACGCGAAGTAAACTGAACATGGACAAAGCAGGAAAGGCAATAGAAGGGGTCAATTTCTTCTTTTCAATCGCCGTGTAGAGGAAGAAAGAAGTGAAGGTGATCAAGATCGGAGTTCCGTACCACACAGTCGAAGCAATGCTCCATACGATGTATCTTAGGCGGAGGGACTTCAATTCGGCTTTGCGCTTCTCATTGACAATGTCCTCGAAGCGCTGTTCCCAGGAAAAGAACTTGATAATTCGGATGTTCTGCAGTACTTCATTAGTGGAGTGAATGCGGGCATCGGTTTTTGCGAGAATCTGACGTTGTAACGTCTGGAACTTGCGGGCAGTCAGGAGGTTGACCGGCAAGAGAAGGATCATTAATGCAATACCGGCAAAGGAGCTAAAACCTAGGATCCGATACAAGAGACTAACGGCCATGATCACCTGAACGGGTACGCTGGCCCAAAGGAAATGAAGGTACGCGCATATTTCACTGATTTTAAAGGAGTCAATAGCCATCAGGTTGATAATTCTTCCCAGGTTCGCTTGAGACTGGTCATCTTCCTTCTTGGGTTGATGCCCAGTTTTCTTTGTCTTCCTGGCGGCGAATGAGAGCATCTTTCTCTTCGGCTCTAGCGATTTCTCATCATTCTTTGGATAATCGGCCGAGGCACCTGCCTTCCGTCTCAAAGCTTTGGCGTAGACCTCACCAATAATGATAGCTCGAAGCTTTAGGCCGATGTTGCGACCGACCCAGAGAGCTTGTCCGTCTCCAATTGCTTGGATAATCCCGCAACAAAATAGAAGAATCGCATAGAACCAGGCAGCATTCAATGAATTTGACCTAGGGTCTTCTACATATTCCAGTATGGCTTTTATCAGCAATGTTGGTAAGAAAATGAACATATTTGAGAAGACCGTCCACGCGGCTTGCACAATTAACTGGGTTTTAAAGTGTCTTAACAGTCTCCAGACCAGTGCGGATGACCTTTGCGCCTGACGAAAGTCCTTCAGGACGGCAGTTGCCTGCTGAGATACTGTCAAATTCCAGACATCTTCGAGTTCCAATGTCTGTCGAAAACCTTTGAAGACTAGAGGATCAACCCATGAAAACGTCGCCAGAGAGAGTAAGCTGGCCATGGGATGCCTTGGGGGTTCCAACCCATCCTCATGCTTTACCAGTACATTCTTGTTCCCTCTCCGGGTGGTGAGTGCGAGTGTTAACAGCACAGTGGAGAGTGAAAATTCCGAAACGGTCAGAATCAAGGCGTGTCTTGACATGGGATGGACCACAGCGGATCGGAAAACGAAAACGGTGCAGAACCATTGAAGCGCATAGAGCACTATGGTGTGATTCCAAAGACGAGGAAAACCGCGTCGATCCATTGTGGACAGTAGCAATCTAATCCCGGTGAGAGAAAGGATGTAGCCCCACGATATCAGCCTTGCAGCGGCTGGAAGGGTGCCATGGCGTCCCCAAGCATGCGTGACCAGACCAGCAACACAGACACCAATCTCTCCTAGCAGAGCAACAATCTCCACTCCCACCAGGGTAATTTTGCGTCGCGGACGATCCCACTGGAGCTCGGCTTGTGAAGTCCGGCTCAACACCTTCCGGAGCATCAAATCAGTCTCTTCCTCAAGGATATGAGGGCCCTCCACCGCGTTGCCATTTGACACCGGGACGTCTGCCAATCGTTGCCGAGATTTCACATGGCGGCGGACCACTTGCAGAAGGATTATCAGGAAGGAAATCCCGCAGGCTGTCAGTGGAAATAACACCTGAAGATAGCTGTCCCCTTGTCAGTCCATGTGCAAATGGATTGGGCACGGCGTTCCTTCCAAACTTACCTGCGTTGGAAGCAAAGGGTTAGGTCATCAGTGATCCAGATTGGACCACGACAAGGAAAGTCCATTCCTGGCGACCGTCACTGTGAACGGAAGACCAGGGACAGTTCTTTGCAAGCTCACACCGTTCAGCCCTCGTGGACAACGGCCACAGCCTCCTGACTTATCGACCAGCTTCTTCCACGGGCAAACCGGAGACTGGGAGCATGACGTTATAGCGAGCCAAAGGACAAGAAGCAGCTATAGCCGTAACCACCAGGTAAAGCACGATTTCCCCAAAAAAGAAAGAACCGGCTTAGCAGGGAAAGGTCAAGCCGTATATTGCATTGGTATTAACAATGACAATGATGGGACGGTTGAAAATGTATGGAGAAGGGATGATGGGAGTATTGGTTGACTTTTATCAACTTATCAAGGTTATCGGGCTAATAAGAGTCGTAAGCCAATCAAACAAGAGCAACAAGTTACAACATGCTCCTAAAAGTATTCAGATCTGGGCATCAAAGGATTAATCTCCATATGTACTAATTGCTACTCCGCTTTCTGCAAGGGAGACAAGTTCCGGCTGGTACTATAACTAGCCTGCACTTAACATACAAACAAACCAATATTATTGGTTGAAACTGGACACTAGTATGTAACTAAAAACCATATGGGCCACTCGGGATCTATCCATGTGGTACGCGCAGGGTCACTACTAACTAGTTCAGTATTCTCACACGCCCTCCTATTTGCACTCTTGCTAAAATCTCGTATGTACCATGACGAGGGGATATTACATGGAAGTAACTGCGGTCGCAATTTTTGTTTCGCTGGGATACCTAGGTACGTACATGGAATTTTGGGGTTGTGCGAATAGCTATCATAGGCGAGGGAGGAAGACCCACAAAAGTCCCGGTTAGGTTAGTGACGGATCAGTGGAGGCCTTCAAAATCTGCAGGTATTCTCTCCGGCATAATATCACAAAGTCGGTCAAGACTTCAAGACTCGAGAAGTGAAACAAGTTTTATGCATACTACAACATCAGGCCACGGTGTATGTATCATAGCACTGCATATAGCTCAATTCAATATAATTCAGGGATCGGTATAGTATAATGATGTTAAGAAGAGCTTTGCAAGAGAACCATCAATCCACGCAGTACCCACTGTCATATCGATATCGCTGCCGCTGAGTTAACGTCAGCCAGCTTGATCTGGTTTAAATAATGGCAAGAGATGAGGATTATAAATCAAGCAATGTGGCAAATAATAACAGTCATCATCCATGATCACCCCTATTCATACCATACGGAAGGACGCCCGGAATCTCCGCGGTGAATAACAATTTTACCTAGGTATGATCGAAGGGACGGTGAGGGAGTCCATCTGCTTCAGAATTTCTTCCTTTGATAAGTATGTAGGCTCCTTGCCTTTTAATATATCTTCCAAGTCTTCTGTTACTCTATTTAGAGAAACCTCGTCTTCATTGAAAGCAGCTTTATCTTCGTTTGTTGAATCCCCTTGAAGCGGTTTCTTGAATCCCTGTTCCTTCAATTCGTCCAATGTGAGAAGGTCCTGTTCAGATGGGGCTTTGTGTTAACTAAGGCGACGAAGATCAATCTGGGAACGTTGATTTTCTTGATCAAATTTTCGATATTTTGCTGGTAGTCGGATTCCTTGTTGTCTTGGGATGTACAGTAAGGTGCCCGGGTGGAGATGGCCTCGTCACATGAATTTGTGCTAGGCCTGGTTGTCGAAGGGGCCTGTTCGCCCTCTTTAGTAGCGACAAAAACTGGAATTAATATTAACCTCGCCTCGTTGAGCCATTCGAGACCGAGAATTATCGGCACAGCAGGATTGAGTTTCGGTAGGAATCCCGAGGCTCTACATGTATGTGGGAGCAATTTGAAATCTAAAATTGCCTTTTCGTGGACAGCTCCGACTGGAGCGAGGGATTCTACCAATTGTGACGTGCGAGGTTTCTAAAGATTTTTAGATAGATATCATATGATACATATCAATTAGAATTTGGGCAGAGGCCCGTGTCAACCAGTTTACTCTATCTCATTCTGGAGACCAAAATTGAATACAGTACGGTCCATCTATTTACTTCCGTCCCAAGGTTTGTCTATATCACAAAGTACCAACTGCTGGGGTGGTTTCGTCTCAGGTCTTATTCTTCCAGTTTGATACTGAGCCCTGTCACTCTATCAATTCATCCACGAGCCGGAACTGCTCGAGGATCCTCCACAATCTCGTGATATTTTTGACCCTCTCCGCTGTTGTGACCAGTGCACCGAAGTCCAAGCGTCCGTTCATCCTGAGCTGCTCCCTTGTGTCTTGATATATGTAATAGCTCAGACTACAACAATGGAGAATCCTGCCATTGACTATGTAGGTAGCTCGTAGACAAATAACTAAACATGAGGAAAGAGAGAAAGAGAAAGAAGAAGGGAAAGGACGGGAGGAAGGAGGCCTTATAAGGGCAGAGGGCGCTAGGGTACTAAGGATTCACAATGCAGCCCCGCTGCGTCGATGACAGCATTTTCCAATTAGTTCTAACCCGGAGATCTAAATGCCTTGCAACTCTGCAACGGCAGACAAGTAGGCGTTGTTGATTGTGTCCCACTTCAACAACTTCCCCTGCCCCGACACCAGGTCTGCATAGTCGCGTACAGAAATTGCCACTGCTGTCTGTGGCAATGATAGGCTTGATGAGTTTTACCACATCACGCCCATTGTCTGAAAAGAGGCGGTAGACCTTTCGGTCCACCTTGAACTCTTTAGCGAGTGTCAGAAGTTGGTTGAAGGTCACTAGACCTTTGCTTCGATCGATTGGAACCTGGGTTGTAGCATCTGGGCGTTCTAGATGCGCTGCCCGCCAGCGATCAAGATCTGGCCAGACACGCCGCGATAGTGAGAGTGGTAGCTGCACGGCGTCTCGAGGCAAGAAATAGCTGGAGGCCCACTCTGGATCAAAATCCGCTGCACCACGCATGAAGGGTGGTCACATTTATAGAGCACGAGCTAAAGCCCATATCAACATCGGGTGTGAGTCCGAAATCCCGAAGCATAATAGCATATGATAGCGGCGTCGATTGATAAAGATCCAATCTCATATCATAGCGTATCGGATTCGGCAAGCAATCGAGAATTCGATTAAAAGTCAAGAACCATCAAATTCGGATGTTTCTTCGTCAAAACTGATTTATTCCAGCATCGGGTTTTAGATCATTCGATCCACAGAGTCATAAAGACCAGCATATTCGTCCGTTCCTCATTTCTTCCGCACCCTCCAGTCATCTCTACTACAGCTAGCGCAGAGACCCCAAGCCGATTCCAGTCTCGTCGATCTCTCATATAGGGATAGGGTGCCTTCGTACGATTCTCTGAAATCTAGATTAGCAGTGATGATTTTGAACATCGGGTCCTTAGATCACTCGACCTACAGAGTCGTCAAGTCCATCATATTTGTCCGTTCCTGATTTTTTTTTTCTGCATCCTCCAGCCATTTCTACTCCCACCAGCGTAGAGACCCAAGGCTGTTCGAGTCTGTATCGGTGGACAATTCGCTGCTTGCTGCGACTTGGTTGAAACTCAAGTTCTTCGGTTTCTCAGTCACCCATTCGCTCGGAAGAGCCTCAAAGAGATATCATGGTTATAGCAACGAACTTGACAGCAAGGAGATCGTCCAGCCCAAACTCAAATCAGGACATGGAGAAGGATCAGTTGGATCAACTTGTTCGGTCGGCATCGAGGCGGGGAACGGAGTGGCGAAGTCTACCGCACGTTGGAGAGAGTTGGTGTCTCGGGGAGAGAGAGTCATCTTATGATATCATATATTTATCCCCCCGCGCTAATTTCCACGCTAACTTTGGTTATATTTTCTGCCCACACCCACCGCTTCGGCCTGGATGTAGTGCATCACTGGTAAACACTCGCGGTGAGCGATCCTCGTCGCAAGTGGAAAGAGAGAAACGACCACTTACCACTTTCGTCATACCATACCAGTAACCACAGTACTGCCCGACTCTGTGAAGAAGACTCTTTCATTCAAAACTGTATTGTATTACAAATCTCCGATGAAAAGGAAAATGCCTTCTCTCAGCAATTCTTACTATGAAGTTCTAGTTCTGTCCTCAAGGCTCTCAGACACCTTGGTTGACTGCGCCGTCAACATCAATTAATTACTGCTGAGGCTATGTAATACAAACTCTACATATAGCAGATTTCTTCTGGTTGGACGCAGCACCGCAGCAGTGGTGTGAATACGTATGCATCAATATATAGTCAGTATTTCATCTTTGACAGATCCTTTTTTCTTTCCCGGGTCGTGTTACGTTATTGTCTTCGTACATACTCTATTTTTCCCAAGTGTTGCAGGATCTATGTATGTACAAATAGGCCTGTATAGGTAGGTATTCTGGACAATCCGGACATTACAGGAAATTCATTGGATTTTTCAATTCGTCGTTGCAGCTTGAGTAAACTCCTCGCACAGAATTGTTATTATGAATATATGTATAAACTCTACTCTATCCGAACACTGAAGGCGAAGCTACTAATGTTGGGCCGGGCAGTCGAGATTACTTTTACCAATTGACCTCACTCTCCAGTGATCCGAAAGGGAGATTGCTATCAGAGCTAGAAATAAAGTATGATATCTATTGAGTCTTTACACATGCACTGTTGGCTTGAAAGAGAAAAAGGGAAAGGAAAAAAAGAGACACACACAAAGAGAGAGAGCGAGAGATTCATATTTTACCACTAATTTGCTTGCCATACTGGTGGTAATCTCTATCTTGAAAAGTCAAATTTTAGCGTGTAGTACGCATCGTCGCATGTAGAAATCATCCCTGCGGGTTACAACTTACAAGAAATCTTATTATTACAGGTATGATAATAAATTCGTTCACTCATGCGAACCCTCCTCAGGAATCCCAATCTATGATAGGGTCCAGAAGGCATCTTGGGGGCATACACTCCTAGAAGCCTTAGAAGTTAGTATGCCCCAGCTGGGGATTCGTTGAGGCAAAGAAAGTTGCTGTTGTATCCAAGGCAATGCAATGTGTGTTACCTCGCTACAAAGTATATTTTGATATTAGTAAACTCAGTTTCGTGGTTAGAAAATAAAGTTACCTACTTCCAAGCATAATTAAATATCGGTATCTTCTACCTAGTATAGATGAGATCAAGGAAATGGAGCGACCGCTGCCAGTGACATCTTGACTGTTCTGCTGACACTGCCTGACGGGCTGGCTGACACACGCCTTGAATGTAGTATTCTCCATCAGTAACAGGCCGCAGCACTGAGCAGAGACCCTTTTTCCGGAAGATTATACATTGTGCGTAGGTGGCTAAAACAAAGATTTGAATCCATCCGCATCATCAGGAGGACTGGAATATCACCATTCCCCTTCTCTATAGCCTTTGGAATCCGGAGATCGTGTCACGTCTATACCGCGGTCGTTTTTTTGGACGTGCGCAGTCGAAGAAGATACCAAAGCGAGTATCAATCTGTTCAATCGATCACGAGGCAATCTCGGATAAGACCCGTGTTTTTTCAATCATCCATCTGATGCAGAATCATCGTTAGTGGCGCGACAAGTTGAAGAGTCAGTTGTGTTCTCGCCGAGTCTCAACGTGCCGGTACATTTTTGAGCAAGTAAGTTTAACAGCTCTGAAGCCTTTTTGGATGCTGCATAATCGATGATCGCCAAGTGATCAAAACCACCATTGACTTGCGATTGTGTAGTCACGGCACACTGCTTCCCATATAGATGCATATTGCAAGGGATCTAGTGGATTGAGAAGATCAGGTAAGTACTGGTTTGCCAACGCGATCGAATAAATTTCACAAAAAAGAGAGGCAAAACAATCTCATCACTTACCTCACGCGTACGAGGTCTAGGCAACATAGCATACCATCAAAAATAGTAATCAGTTGGTCAGAGCAAGAGGGTGAGTACTGGCTTTTTTTGGGAAGGAGGGGCCCGAGGGGGATTCTCCAGTCTTTCAAAATGCATTCTGTGGACCTGCCGCCATGAGTAGGTAACTTATGGATGGAAGTGTAAGCAGAAAGGGTGTGTTGATGGAGTGTGTTGTTTGAAATGAAACCTATGATGCCTGGATCAAAGAGCGGAATCTCCCACAATAATGACTCATGAGAAACGATAGCAGCAACAACAACAAAGAGATTAAATAGGAGATCCAAAGAAGGAGAAGAAGCATCATATATGTAAACTTATCTCACCACTACCAGTGTACCGCTTCTTCTTTTTCTTTTCGTTGTTGCTGTTGCCGTTGCCGTTGCCGGTGTCATAAGTTGTTCTCTCTCTTCTCTTCAATCGAAGGAAATTCAACTCTTGCATGATTTCATACCCACCTGCCTGTTAACTTCAACAGGTGAGTTTGGGTACACTACTCGTCCTTGTGAAGTGATATAAGGCATGGTGATGAGAAGAGAGGGAAGAATTGTTGGAGAGTCTGGTGTGTTGCTTTCGTCGCGCAGTTTTGTCGCTACTAGACTTGCGTGCAAGTGGGGAGACGACATTGAGGATGAGAATGGTTGAGATCGGGGAAAGGGAGGAGGGGGAGGATGATGATCAGGTATGGGTGCAGATACTGTGTATGTGTATTAGTTTGATAAATCTCAAGTGGATAATTTTCTTTTTCTTCTCCACGCCCCTCGAACATGCGAGAGAATTGAAGTGATGAAAAAAAAGAGCCTTAAAAAAGGCGTACCTATCAAGACAATCTAATTAATAATAACTGTCAGTTCTGTATGAGGTCTAGTGGGCCCACAACTCAAACAAGAACGACTATTAATAAGATTGCCTATCAAGATACAGTTCAAAAATTAAGTTGTCCGACAGACTGGGGGTGTAAGGCCCATCGGATCTTCCCAAGAAGAAAGCAAAAAACAAACCCAGCGTAGTCAACTGACTACGCTGCCACAGACGAAAGCTAAATAGAATGTTAGTATATATATGTACATACAAGGACGAGATGATATGGGAAAGAGAAAGTAAAGTTGATGAAGGGTAGTGAGATGAGGAGAGACTTACCGTGTATGACGAGGCCCCTTTGTCTGCAACCGAGGCAGAGTATGCCAACAGTATATTAAGACAATGGTTAGACCATCAACGGCAGGCACTTTGGCACTGGCATGCCACGGACAATGTTGAATTGCTTAAGTACCTGTGAAACCGTTGTACATCAACGCCAGGGCGACATGGAGAAGAGAAGAAAGGAAGAGAAAGAGAAAGAGAAAGAGAGGAAGGAAGGAAAGGGAATGGAACTTATACCGGTGGGGATGGCGCTACTGGTGACGCTAAGTCAAGCGAGAGAGGCTGGTGAGTGAATGACGTTTAAGTTTTTGGAAATGTTGTCGCTATAGTGGCAGTTGTACCGGTTGATGACGGCGACGATCACAACCACAACCACAACCACGACCACAACAACCACGACCACGACCACGACCATGGCCACCACGCTCCCGTCCAGGTCATGTGGACTAGAATAGCAGATGTGTTTCATATACCATATGGATGCAAATATGATATGAGACCATGTATCTGTATGCTCTGCATGAATAGGTGCTGTCTCTTCTCTTCTCTTCTTTTCTTTTCTTTCCTTTTCTTGTGTTTCTATTATTCTTCGTCCACTCTTTCGACTGTCCCTCAATTCGATGCCAGCATCCATAATAACGTTCGGGCATGGAGAGTGATCTTGCACCAGTCCAGACATGCAAAGAGCCAGGTAAAAAGGCAAGAGAGAATGGACGCTGGTTAAAATGATTGCGATACATAACAATGGACAGCAAAAAAATATGCAACTGCGGTACGTCCATTGATTAGCAAAGACCATAATCGTTTCGATTGTCAACGTTATGCATAGCAAGCGCTTCAAGCGTCTATGGATGGTCAAACCTCTGACGTCTTCCTTTAGGATCGTTTAGTTCATCAATGTCGGGACCAGCGTTCGTGGAAATGCGCAGAAGAGATGCAGCATCCGATCGGATCTGGAATCTTTGGCATTTCTTGGATGCTAGGATCGGGAAATGATCAAGCAAGCCTCTTTTCAGCATAACCCAAGCCCGAACGCATGGAACCCTCTGCCATTCGATTAGGCTATCGTTGATCCGTCGATTCTGTGCAATGCCTATATACTTTAGTCGACTGGACCACGATACCGTTGTACTCTCGAGGTATTTTTCTGACAAGGACCGGGAAATTCGTGTCTGAGTACTTAGGTAGCCTCTTCCGTTAGAGCAGCAGCATGATGCTTCCTAGGGTATCGTGTCTCTGACACTTATTGTCATCATTGTGTAGAGGGTCTGTAATGAAGAGTATTCCTTCTTAGTTATATACGTCTATGTAGGAGGAGCAGGAACATATTCAAATAAAGTCTTAACTGTTGTCAATGCCAATCCCCTCAGCAAAAAACATGCTAGTCTAGCTGATAAACTCGCCGGCTATGCACGCTCAAGATTGGAATTCTAAAGCTCGACTCCAGGAAAACCGCAGCATCTATTTGGAAGAGGGGGGTCCCATGTGGTGCTCCCAAGTCTATGCAATTCAACCTCAGAAATCTCTGTGCGAGCCCATCTCGCCGCTCAGCCACATATCCATAATTCTTCTTCTGTCAGATAGAATCACTGACGTCTCATTGATCGATTGCTTCATAGCCAGTGAGGAGCGCGTCTTGTTAGAAGGATAATGGGTTCATTGTGTCAAGGAGGGACATTCTCCCTGGGCTCTGACAAAGGCACCCGCAAAGAGATCCTGCATCGCACAATAATGGAATAAGATGCCTCCCAGCACAGCGGCATGCCAAATATTGTGGCTTCCGCCAAAGTAATCAAAGAGTCCAGGACGCCATCGCTCTGGAATCTGAGAAGCGTATATGCAGGCCCCCAAGAGATAGACTAGGATGCTCTTCATTATCGGCGCATAAAAGTAAAGGCACCAAGAAATTCCACGCATGTAGCTCAACTGTGCCAAAGGGGCAAATCCAGTGCAAGCCAGTGACACATAGAATATTACCCGAAGCCATGACATATCGGGACGGTTGAATGTAGGATGCCAGGGAAGAATGGTCCCAGCAATACCGAGAGAGAAGGTAAGAATAATATAGGTCCACCGCGATGTGGGTTCGCAATAGAAAGCCGTGTATTCCGTCGTGATAATGGATGCCGCCACGAGAAGCGAGATGCCCGTGTAGTCGATACAAGCGAATCGTTCCATCAGTGTTTGGCTGGCGATGCCATTCATGGTGTGCCAGAGGGTGCTGCAGACCAAGCACTTACAGGCGGCAAAGAAAAATACCGCTGCAATCATAATATCCGTCCTTGTGCTTAGAGGAAAATTCGGGTTCAGCGGATAGAAGTAGAATGCCACCGATAAAACAATGAACAGGCCGATGAGATGAGACCAGATGTTGACGAGCTCGTTTGAAAAGGAAAAGACAGATGCAAAACATTCACCCTTGGAAGTGGTAAAGCGGTATCCTTGGAGAATGTGCGGGTTAGCCCTCCACGGGTGTGGGAGGTCCGCATAATGAATCAGACGATTTTTCTGAGCCAGTTGGATGGCACGATCGATACTATCCCGGAGTACGTCCTTTGCTCGTCGAGCACGCTCCATACCCTCATCAACCGCTTCCCGGGCATGTGTTAATCCATTGTCGACTGCCTTCCATCCTTCGTCCAGGGCGCCCGACAGTCCCCGATCGCGGACGGCATGGACCCGGTTCTCAATCTCGCTCAAAAACGATTCCATCAGCCGAATGCCCGCTTGAGCTTTTTGCGCTAGTGTCTCCTTCGTCGCTAGAGCTTCATTGTATCGATCCTCTAGAGTCTCCACGAGGATCTTGGCTCTTTTCTTGCTACCGCCCATTAGCTCTCCGGAGGCATGGCAACAAGCATCCCTCACAGCCTCCAACGTCATATAGCCTCTTCTCAGACTCGCATCAATCTGTTGCAGGTGGGAAACCCTGTAGTCTTCTAGCCAGAGCATCCGCCGTTCCAACTCCGCCAGAAAAAGTTCCACCTAGCCATCGTTAGCACATCCAGACGTCGCAAACGTTGGTCGGAAAGGTATGTATAACGAACCCTTATAAAGATAGTATCAGCATCATAATCATAATCACACGAGATCCGTCGTGTCGTTTGGAATGAATGTCTTCTTCGACGATCGCGCAGAAGGGGTGTCTCTTCGCTGGGGGTCGAACATGTCGTCGACGAGACTGGATAGGACTCAACGGTCACCGACGGAGCCGCGCACGCCATGTTGACAATTCAGAGAAGCGGGCAGCGTTCCTTTTTTTCTCAAGGAATCATCATATCTTGGCTTTCAATGTATTATGTTGTCAGGTGCGGCTGATCACTTGCAGGGCGTGTGACTGTCGCTGAGAACCATCGATGTTGGAAGAGGAGATATGTATTATAACATAACTATGATAGGAGTATGTATGTATGTATGAACCAGTCCTTGACATGACCGATTTATGTATCATATGATATGATATTCTAACTTGTCTACTTCTATCATAATATGTAGTTAGGTATGTAGTACATCTTCAGCTCGGTCTAACCCCTTTAACTTTTGGCGCCACTTTACCTTAGTTAGTGGGCCAATCTTCGTTGTTGGATCCAGCACGCTTTGTAACATCACATCAAAGGACTGACCAATAATGTCATCTGCCCAGTGACTATGATATACCTCTTCGCCTTGTCAATAATAATAGAGGAAAGAACATTAACTGACCTTCTACATAACAGCTAACCCGAATGGCTGTCCACGACATTGTCACGGATAAGAGCCTCTTGCCCGTCCTACAAACCAGCGCAGTGGCCCACACTGAATGTCAGATACTTTTGTCGTTGCTCGATCCAACCTTGCCATCACCTTCCCAGGATACAATCTTTGCTATTTCTACACAACAAAAACTCCTCTTTTCGCTGCTAGCTCAGCTCCGTGGCTTGAATCGCGATGCCATCCTCCGCATTCGAGAGACAAAACAAGCGACCGCCGAAGCTCGCCAGGAAATTGACCGCTTACACCTACAATTGCAGAATCTATACTACGAGCAGAGGCATCTGACGGGGGAGATTGCTGCCTGTGAATCCTATGAGTCCGTCTCCCCCAGTCGGCAACTTTCCCTAAGTAAACATGCTAATTCCTTTTTTTTTTTTTTTAACCACACAGCCACAAATACTTGTCCCTGCCGTTGATTCCGGTCGAAGAGTTTCTGGCCCACCATCCTGAGCATCAAGATTCGACTCCTCACGAGCTTATGATCGCACGGATAAATCACGAGCATGCGGAGCGAGAAAAGCTGGAACAAGCAAGGCAAGAGCTCCTCAAAAGGAAGCAGGCTCTAATTGCAGAAAACAAAAAACGAAAAGATCATCTAGCCAATCTCGACCAGGACCTCGAGAGATTTATTGATGTAGGCGTTTTCCTGGCAAATTCTTGATTTGTTCCCTAACTGAGATGTTCATCAAGGCCGCTAAACCGATTCAAAAGATCTTTGAAAAGGAATATTGATTCCAACATTTCTTATGTTGTGGTGTTTATTTGTCTTTGTTTTGTTATTTGGGGGAATGGCGTCAGCAGAGGAGATACCCCGTTTCTCGGATTGGAACACTTCGGGAATATGCATTTCTTTTAACTGCATGTGCTCGATGGGCATCTATTGACATAAAACGTTATGTATAGTATCGGAATTCCCAAGAGAGGAGAGCAGATTGCATTGAAACCTCTCTAATGATAGTAAGACTGGGATGACCCTTTCCATGATCGAATGCTACATCTTAGTCCTTATAGTAGTATGTTGGAACTTGGCGTCCGCTAAGAATCAGAAAGCGAAGACTAATGCTGTCAACGGACGATGTCAAAACTTTCTAGGTAGTTAGTTTCTCCAGAGTCCAGACCGTATCCTCTTTTTTCAAAGCAGGGATAAAGTGGAATGCGGGGAGGTGGTATTTGTAGTTACGGGAGTGGAACATTTCTCCAACTCTAATTTCTAATTTCTACGCATGCCCCCAAAGGCCACACACACAGTTTGCGCCTCCTCTTCCTACGTTCTGCGACAGAAAGGTCGCTTGAGAAACGATGTCTTGACTATCTCATGGAAGCGGACGGCCGCCGCAAGCTTGTATGTAGCGATACCGCGACTGACACCGCCGCTATGGCTGCATCGACCAGCGTCAAGCATAGTTTACCGCCCGAGAAACATGAGGCTATCCGAAATAGATCGAAAGTTATATTTGCATTTTGGACGGTTATTGTTTTTCTAGGGCTTCCAATCTGGTGGAAGACCACATCCATCTACAGAGCTCGGTTGCCTATCCAGGACATGATTGATTGGGCAGATGGAAAGGTATGAATTCATTCATACGTATAGCCTGCATATGCTTACACCTAGAATGATTGCAGGCCTGTCGTCCTGTATTTCCCCTGGAGATACTGTTCAGAACGCCCTCGATGCAGGCCTCGGAAGCGCAGGGTCTTATTCGAACAACACAACATGCCCTCGATGACCTCAACGACTTTCCTGCTCATCACCTCCGCCTCAAACTGGTAGAGTCTCACCAGATAGACAGAACAGCAGAAGATGGCTATCTACCTAGTCGTGAAGCGTATATTGGAGGCAACAAAGATGCGGCATTGATTGTTACTCTGATTCCCCGAGACAATGCGTTGGCCGCACCCAGCGCAGAGATGCATTCTGACAGCAACCGTCTTGATATCTATTATCCATCCGGTCAGGCTCCTGCGCTAACCTCATCGAATTCCCCGTTAGTCACGTTTATTGCTGGAGAAATACAAAAACTATTCAATGAAGAAAAGGCCACTATCGCGCACATCCTCCAAAATAGCAATGCAGCCGGCCCAAGTTCTCAGTCTCCTATATCCGGCGCACATGTCTCCGCAAATAGCCAATCTACCGGGCCACCTCAGCTGGCCGACGCCGTCGGCCGCCGATTAGCAAAGTCATTGAAGTACGCCGAAACGTACCATCTGACATTCTCACTTTTCACCCCTGGTTCGGAGCCGTCGTCCTGGGACATCGAAACGGCGATACATGAATACTTGACTCCTTTACTGGAAGCATTCTCCCCGATCAGCGACTTCTCCGTGGACACCCAAGTTCAGCTATATGCATCTTTTGCTCCTACGTCTCCTGCTCCGGAGTATAATGAAACGCAGGCAGCGTGGACCCTAAAAATGGAAGACCTCAGTGCATTCATGAATGCCGCAGAATGGCCACTAAGTCCCAGCATTGGTAGCGGGCCGACAATCAACTTTGTTCTCTATGTACCGGCCCCTTCACAGTCACCTCTGCTTGTGGAGAATCAAGCAACCAGCTGGGTGATCCCTCAATGGGGCGGCGTCGCCATCCTCAACCCACCGCTAGCAGCTTCTTACTCACACAATCCTGTTCATCTATCCACGGAATCTCTGCGGCCCGTTCTCTTGACATTCTCTCATCAGCTGCTTACATTGTTAGGGACTCCCAGCACGCCGTCATCCCTTCCCTTTTGCCTTCAGACCCTTGTCCGAATCCGTGCTGCCAATCTCCTTCTCTCTGCATCGTCGACAATGGGATCTTTGGCCCGTCTCACGCAATCCCTCCCATCTATCCCCATCCCTGTGGCTGTGGCTACATCAGTATCCACGACTCTTTCACACCTTGCCCAGGCTTGTGACTTGCTTCGTGAAGGCCAGTTCATGGCTGCCTTGGCGAGTGCCCGGATTTCCGAGAAGGAGGCCGAGAAAAGCTTTTTCGAAAAGACCATGGTTGGGCAAGTGTACTTCCCGGACGAACATAAAGTAGCTGTATATCTGCCCCTTCTGGGGCCTATTGGTGTTCCGCTTGTAATCGGTCTCATCAAAGAGCTGAGGAGGTTAGTATCGGAGATGAAGCAGAGGAAAAGCGGTGTATATAATAAGATGTAATATATGTATGCACAATTTGAGATGATAACGATAAACACAAACCGGTACGCGAAGTTTAAGAATGCGGGTGGTAAATGTATGCGTTCGTGGTCGCCAACAAGTGCAATAGAGATTAAGGTGTTCATTGCAATATTCATTTACATGGGCGCTGTCCGCCTACCTGCATATGAGGACTACTGGAAACAAGAATATGGTGTATTCTTGTGTGCCCAGCATATGAGCCTAAATCGCTTTGAAGATCTAAAGAGATACTTTCATATCTCTGATCCCACGCCAAAAGAAACCGACCAAGCTAACGAGCCGGAGGATGAATCACCAGAAAAAAGGAATCGCTGGTGGCATAAAGTTGAGCCGCTGGCTTCAGAATTCAGGAGTTTGTGTATGCAATATTGGACACCAGGAAGTAATCTCTCTATCGACGAGATGATGGTGTACCAACTAGCACAGGCCCTCCCAAAACACTTGCCTTATGTCCTTTATAGGGACAATATCTTCACGCGAGTTCCTCTTCTTCGCAAACTTCGAGCACTTGGGATTGGGGGATGTGGAACAACTAGACGACATCCTGAATTCCCTAAATTCCTTCTTCAACTCAAAGATATCTGTTGCAAACAACTGGAATGGAATACCACAGCTGCGATTGTCGTGCGCGAGCAGATCAAAGTTGCGAAGGAAGATGACGACGAAGAGAGTGAATGGGAGTTAGAGGAGACCTTATCCAGACCACC
>NPHW01003606.1:0-21924 GCA_002240705.1 Elaphomyces granulatus
TGAAACATTAACTGCACAGCACAATACCTCAGGTCGGGTTGGTCAGCAGTTCTACACCAACTTTCTTCCAGCTATAAGTACTTGGCGGAGTCGGTTAAACTTCGGTTTGCAGTTGTCCAATTCTAAATGACTCTTGTGTCGTTCCTTCGGGAAATGTAGGTCGCGGAACAAGTCCTCTAAGCAAGCACCCACGAGCATGGGCAGACCTTGATCTTACATAGTTCTGAACGCATGTAGTCAAATAGTCAAAGTGGCGCTGCACAGGCGCATGAAATTGAATCACTGGTGACGTAGAGTATGCTCCATTTCAGGCATTATTTAGTTAGTGCTGGCTTTTTAGTGCACCCCTCGCATCGCCCTTCTTAGCGCGGTTGTCGTAGCGTCCCGGTTGTCGCTAGCGCCGACCCCGGATAAATTAAATTTAGATACCCGCCAGCGCCTTGCCCCTTTCGGTTTCGGCCCGCCGCAAAAGACAGGTCTGAGCTCCTGAGATAACTCGCGCCCTTCTTCTACTTAATAGGTACCTCTTTCTTATTACTTGCCATCCCGAAGACGGCGTCTCGATCGGGCGAGAATGTATGAAGGCTTCACGGCCCAGCCTGTGAGCATTCTAGAGGCTAACCCGCTGCGCCAGGTGCAAATGACTAGGACGACAGTCCAAGAGCTACTCTCTCTTATAAAGTAAGTTGCAGCCCAGCGTCGTCATAAAAGTGTCGGCGTGTTGTATTACTCTAGCTCGAGCGCTCTAGGCCAGATGGATTCCATCGGGCCTAAGTTCAGGCGAGGGGCCGGTGCATGGACAGTTAGATAGTCTCGTACGTGACAGGTTTACACTGACTTATATCGATGAATCGTGAATAAGACGTCGTAGTCCAAATCAAGAAGGATTGGAAAGAGATGAACTGGCATGAATGGCAAAAGGGCTCTCTTTTTCACTTTCGATATGAGAATCTTATGTATATGCTGGTACTGTAAGAAGTTGCTCTAGAACTCCCAATTTTAATGGGAATTAATGGCTTAATTTATATTATTCTAGAGTGGGTTGAATTTTTCTATGTATGCCTATGATATCTAAGAAATAATAACATCCATGCTTTGATGAATCTTTTTACTACTCATCAATTTAATGTTCCCTCGAGTGGCTCATTCATTACTCTTTTATATGTATCGAAATGTGCGAAACTCACTTAAATGAATCGTGACCTCAAGTGCATGATAGGCGCACATCTTCCAATGCTGAGGCTCTAATTGGGCACATTAACAGACGAGGGGATAGTAGGGCATCCCTTATATCCTTAGTCATAATGACGCTTCGTCGTCTTATTATAGACAGTTAATCCGTGTGGAACGTCTAGGCAGCTAGCTCGGCGAGGCGGATGTCAGATTCATGACAGCATGGTCTATTAAAGGATTTGTTAGGCTTCCTAAATAACCTTCGGAAGGCTCAGATTGAGGCGGACGTCCAGATTTAGCCCTCATAGTAATGCTCTCAAAAGGCCGAGCAAGTAGTGCCGCCGCTCATATAACAACTACTCGTGTATACGATTCAGATCTCAAGTTCAAGGTTCTGGGTAATAAAACGCCTTAACAACACCTTCTCCACTAAGACCTCCACTTAGTCAACGGCGCTCCAAAATACCCCAAGGGATCTTGTTCCATCTTTCCTCAGACAAACACGCGATGCTTTCTTCCCGCAATTCTCGACCCTTATTCACGTCATCCAGCAACTGGGCAACGTCATCCTTAAATGTCACGGCGTCAATGATACACCTCTCATTAAATGAGATTTGGTAGATGGCGATCGGATACGGAAACCACTGCAGTATCCACAGCATGGCTCTGCCAGTCTCGTGGAAAGAGAATGGACGGTGCTGGGCCCAGACAAGGTCTGCTGCCTGAATTCTTTTGCGTACCAGCAAGTTCACGATGGAAGGAATTGCCCGGATGTAAACGACATGGGCAATGACCACGCTATTTGCGAGGGAGGTTAGCATGTCCGAGGTAAAGGACTCTGGGCGGTTCTGTCCTTGCGGAAACGGGACACTCGGGGTTCCGGGGAAATTACAATGCACAGTTGGCTATCCAGTTCATCGGACGCCTAGAGAGCAACTGCTTCTCAAGTGACCGAGCCGCCAGGGAAAGTCCCGTGAGGTCTTCGAGAAGTGCATTCTGAAGGACCTTGAATCGACTGTCCCGATGAACGGCTGAAATTTTCTCGGCTGCATCCTGATGGATGAAGACGGGGGCCATAGACAAACCATCCAACGAAACGTCCTCGTCCGACGTCTCACGCCTGTCCTTTAAGTCGTCAAAAAGGGCTCTATATTGCTTCACGTGGGTCAAAATCGATATTCTGAGTGATCCAGGACCAAGCATCGGAGGGATTGCCAGTCGTGAGGGGCGAGGCTGTGGTTGCGAGCCTGCTCCTCGTTGTGATGAGACCTCCATTGAGGTAGCGGAGCCTTGGTCGACAATCAGGGGCAAGAAAAGACGGTATTTGACCACTTCTCATCTGCCTGGTCGTTATTGGGCTCTAGTATATATTTCTTCGCTCTGAAGCAGGAAGCAGGTGTTTATGCCGAGAACGGAGTGACGAAGTCCACGAAGTGGAAGGGACTATTCTAGATGGCGTTAGAGTAGCACTCAAAAGAGGGGTGCGTCTACATAAGCATAAGTGAGTGGGCCCATGACACAGCCGGGGAGCCACCGGCATTTTGCCCGCCAAGATTCGCTCTCTCTCGTGAGTGACACCCTTCTTCTCTTGCAATTGACGCTGTGGAACGGAGACTTACATCCAAAGTAGTTACTTGAATAGGCATGGTTAAAAATAGGAAGAGGAAAGGCTAAAACAGGAATAGGCTTGGACCTTGGTGCAAAACAGCGGGCAAGAGGTATCCGAGATATATCATAAAACCCCTTTCTGACTCGGAGACCCGCAACTGTTAGTTAATTTTCCCTAAGGCTGCCATGCATATAGATGCTAAATCTCGCGAATGGTTCCCCTCTGAAAAAGAGGGGGATCCTGAATACCATTTCCAAATCTGCGAGCCCCGACCACACAATAACTACAGCCAGGCCCTGGGCTATAACCTCAAATGCATTTCGGAGCTTGTTTGCGTCGATCACTTCCAGCTAGGCTCGGAGAACAGCTTCTCGGTTCTTAAGGTAATTTTGTGGGAGACCTTCGTGAGATTGTAGCTGACAGAGTGGCATAGGTTCGGGTGAAGCTATCAGATGTCGCAGTTCAACAGAATGTCTCCTTCGACGCAGCCATTGAGACCTTTTGTCAGCAAATGCTTTCTAAAGATAAGATTTGCTTTCTTCAATGTCTTACGACGCGGTCAATTTGGGGCATTGTACCCCTTTCACCCGTCTTTAACGCTTTCTGGATGGTGTCCATTTTCGAAGACATCGTCGCCCAAGGACCTGAAACGCTCGGCGACGACCTGCTGAAGGACTGTATGGGAGAGATAAGGCCCTACGTTGCGCCTACGTCAGTTTTATACCCTCTTTATGCTATATTAGAAACTGCTATTATGCTGATGTTCGATATGTACCAGCTTCCTCGTCTTCGGCTTTGCCATTCTAGGGGGTTTCCATGATTGCTTCAGCTTCATGAACGGCATCCGCAACATACAAAACTCTGTCGACGTGGACACCTATGTCGCAGCAGCTTTCCCCAGTATCGACGGGGTCTTTAGACGCCTTAGTGTACGCAAATCTATCCACATCACTCCCCACTTGTACTCGTACTGAATCATTAGCAATCGAATAAACATCCGCAAGACCCGGAATCGGAATTCAAGGGTCGGTTTTCAACTTTCAAAAGGACATATGATGAATTAGTCAACTGTCTGACTCATTTTGGAGGTCAATTCCCCACCATTTATGTGTTTTGATAGCTTCTTATTTGTCATTTACTAACAGTCGGTTGTGACAGCGGGTGCCTCGGATGCCCACAATCCTGCTCTAGCCTCTCAGTCAGTTGAGTTCTTCCACGACCGACCTGCGCTATACAAGATTTTCCAAAAGCTCTGTGATATGTCCATCGCGGCCTCAAAGCTTCTAATTCTACGAGCAGACCTCCTCGAGGCTCTCGCCAACGCCAGACGTCAAGCCATGAAGGAAGCATTTAAAAATGGCTTTGCTTCTGTTACTTTTGTTGCCTCGGCTGCCCGGTCGGCTGTCTCAATGGTTGATAGTGCTGGTGCTGGCGCTATTGCTGGCGCTAGGGGGGCTATTGCTACTGCTGGTGCCGCTGGTGCTACTGGCGCTACTACCGGCGCTACCGGCGCTACCGGCACTACCGCCGGTGCTGTGAAGGCTACTGCCGGTGCTGTGAAGGCTACTGCTGGTGCCGCTAGGGCTATTCCTATATTCCAAATAGCCGCTCTAGGTGTCGCTGCGGGCTATACTGGTTGGAATGCTTGGAAGTGCTATCAAGACGGCAGAGAGTTGGGAAAGAGACAAACTGCATACAAAAAAAGTACGTCATCGCCCAGCATTCCAACCCCCCTCTACCATACCATCTTGAATGAAGACTCTTGTGTAAACCCTAATGAGAATCGCGGAGTTCCAGTAATGGACACGTCACATCTGGCTTGGACTACGGCGGCCAATTTGCGACTTAGTTTAGAATGGTTCCGCCTTGGAAATGGGGACGACCCGTCGATCCTAGAGTTCGTCGACGATGGCTCTAGGGAAAAGTGGGAATCATTTATTTTCAACTACCGCCAAGCTGTTCAGGGACAGCACGGAGCCTTGCCTCCCAGGGAAGACCAAGCGGCAAACCTGGCCTTTTGGGTTAATACACAGGCAATGAACTTGAAGGAATGGAGACGTGGCTTGGATAATTAGGTTCGCTTTCATTATGTTTCTCCTTGGCCAATTCAGTTAGGGTTCCACTCTATCGTAGTCAACCCTCCCGAATTGGTTATCGAATTCCTTTTTATTGACTCAATGATCCTTCATCATGAGGATTTGTTCGTTCACAATCGATTTTGAATTGAGCTTTCCGTGATATTTCACAGATAGATAGCCTGTTGATACATATGTAGGTTAACCAAGTCCCGACTTCAAGTTGTATGTACGTAGTTAGATGAGAGAAAGGGAATATCCTGGGAGAATGTCAATGAATAGATCGTTCAATACATCCATCCCTGAAGTCTGATCCGGGAAACAATAATCCTTAGCTTTTTGTAATATCAAAAGCTAATGTGATAGCTTGGTGTCACGGCCTCACACTATTCGGCATATTTGCTTCTCGTCAGTACGTATCAGAGTTCTTCACTGGAGGAATACAATTCGTTATACGACCACAAATCTTGAATAACATGTCAGATCCATTTACTTTCGTCACGTGGTTTAGTTATCGTGTCAAATTACGTATACAACCGAATGCTAGAAACAGGCATTTGTAGCGAAATAGAACACTGGTGCTCGCTTTCTATAACCAACATATGTACATGTCATACCACCATTTTTCTGACCACCTCTAATACCAGTCCTGATTTTACCCGGACAACGAAAATCCGGTCGGCACCCGGCGAGACCCTCAGCTCGGCGGCGTCCATGCCGAAACTTGAAATAGACAATTACGGGGAACTCCGACATCCGATATGGTGAAAAGTAAACGTGTCAACCCCGGAATTATAATTTGCAGCTGTCGTGCTATGATGCTATACCTTTAAGAGCCGGTTGCGTTTTCGGCCGATATGTTGCACGGATTTTGAAACCGAACTGCAGGAACCCAACGTATCAGATGCGAGTTTTGGCAGAGAACTACTACTGCTAAACACAGTGATGTCTACATGTCCGAATTTTGGCCGACGCCAACTCTTTCATGTGGTCTGCCCTGGAACGATACAACTTGAGTGTGACTGTCTGAGCCGGTAGTATCATACATTCAAATTTTTGAAAAAAAAAAAAAAAAAAAGAATATACCTATCATAGGCTATCGCTCGAGCCTCGGAGCTTTCCACACCAGTTGAACACCATCACGAAGCGTAGGGCCAAGTTCATGAGTCACGCCAAACGGAGCGACGCAGGAATTTTAAATTATCGCCTCCTAAAAATGGGTGTTGGTCAGAAAAACCAATCGGGGTGAAATTGAGACGTATGTACTTCTCAAGCTCTTCCTCTCCTTCAGGGTAACCTAGTATAGTATAGTAGATAATGAGAAGACAAAGCAGGAAAACGTCAAGGAATATGGGGGCTAGCATTGAACAACATTTTGATAATGGATGCGGCTTGGGAATTTTGAAAAAAAAAATGAGTTCATTTTAAAGAACGAGTTAGATAAAGAGGGAGTGAGCACGATCGTACGATATATGCGGATGATGATATGAGGTACGGAGAGGTGTCTTTATAGTTAATAAGGCACTTGATGGGTCATCAGAGGCATTGAACAACCTTACTTCTAATCAGGTCGCGGACCTGACGGTCCTGACCAGCCCGTTGAACTCGTTGTAATCTATGTACAACGAAAATGGCTATCATAAGTTGACATAGTTCACATTATTACGCTGATTGGAAATGATATTTAAAATGCTCAATGCACCAACCATTTTATTATGTAGCAACGATAGCTCGGGATAAGTGAACAATAAGGGGAGCAATGGAAAATGCTTATGAACAACGGATTCTCCGACGCATCGATTCAGGGCGCCAGTGAAGCTGGGCCAGGAGGTAGTAGGGTAGGAGAAAAGGGGGCCTTGTGGCCAACAGCGAGACGCCATTAGACATGCCATGCCAAAATCCTGATCCAAATAAGATTATGCTATACAGTGCACTGAGATTGACTCCCGCTTTTTGGCTGTGGCTGGTGGTAAAATCAGTGTTCATCAATCCACTCCAGTCCTTTGCATCCTTCTGTATCGCATTTACCTTTGTGATAGCCATTGCTCATGTGGCAAGTGAAAATGAAAATCAAAAGCTTAAGATATTGTGTGTCTTCGTACAGCTCTCCGAAGAACCGAGTAGCAGCGGCATGTCATGAATCATAGAATTCGGACATTTCTTCAGAATTATTCCAGCATCGGGTTCTCAGATCACTCGATCCACAGAGACATCAAGTCTATCGTATTCGTCTGTTCTAATTTCTTCTACATCTTCTAGCCAGCGTAGAGGCCCCAGGCAGATTCCAGTCTGTAAATCCAAGAATCAAGATTTCCTCCAGCCCGGCGTGTGCTTGACGAAATAATTGAGATATAATGTATCGCATTCGGCGAGTAATTGATTTAACTAGTTGCGTGTGTTGAGCTGAGAATCCGAATTCCAGCTTCGTCCAGCAATGGTCTCTTAGATCACTTGATCCGCAGAGTCATCAAGTCGTTCTTATTCGTCCGTTCCAGATATTTTTTTCTGCATCCTCCAGCCATCTCTACCGTAGCCAGCGTAGAGACCCTAGGCTGACTCTAGCCTGTATCGGCAGATAATGCGTCGTTCGCTTGTATTGGATGTCTTCGTACTATTCTTTGAGAATCCGAAAGATATATGGATTTTGCCTACAACGGCTCTCAATTTCTCAGCCGCTATACCCTTATAGATCGTTTTATTGTCGTCCGTCTGCAAATAGCCAAAATCCGCAAGAGAATTGTTAGCTTCCAGCATCATATCTCGAAACCGAATGCTATCAACGGTGTCGAACGCGAGATCATCGTGGATAACCCAGCGAAGGAGCTTGCGGAGGAATGATTCCTTGTTAAATGATGTCGTTAAACGGTGGTAGATTTCAGAATCATGTGTAGAGTTGCCAGCCTGCTTTCGAAAGGAGTTNNATTAGCAGCGGCTTCATTTGCAATCAAGAGTCAAGAATCATTGAATTCGGATATTTCTTCATCGGATCATATTATCATACATACACACTGATTTATTCCAACATCGAGTTCTTAAATCACTCGATATAGAGTCACCAAGTCCATCATATTCGTCCGCTCCTGATTTCATCTGTATCCAGCTTATGACGCGCGTATGGGCCGTTCTCCCGAAGAGTTGTTTCCGTCTTCGGTCGACAGCATTTGGACCGTTACACTCGTGACTCAAGGTTATCTCAGCAGGCTCAGACGCTTCGCAGATGTATACTTGTAGCGGAACTTGGCCGGTGGAACCCGACCGCAATCTAATTGTTCTAGTCTCACTTTAGCCCCATGCTAATCTATTAGCCCGGCTCATACAGACAACACCGAAGGGTCCAAGCGCAAGTTAGAGTCTGAGTCTACTGAGATAAACTCAAGGCATTTTCTCCATCTTCTCCGTGGCAAGGGAAGAATGTTCCAGAATCGGGTTAATCCTTCACCGCCTCAGGCAGAACAAGGTAAGGTCTTAAGATCCACTCGGAACTTCCTTTTTTCCCAATGAGGTCTTTACGGGAATGCTATTTTCCTTTCCTTTCCTATTCCTCGTTGCAGGGCAGGGCAACTCATTATCTTCTGTCCCCATTCCCTTCCCGTCGAGTCTTAACTAGGGATGCCTCCAACTGGTTTGCTCATTTGGCTGTGCATACCCATTTGAGTATATGTTATCTAATGCATCAAGCTTTGGAGCGACGCTTAGATAGGTAGCACAGGATATCAACAAAACCGGAAATCAAGACGAATTATACGCCCATATTTCAGCTAGACTATTACGCAAAACGCTCCGACAACAAGATCTGGAGCGTCACCTAGAGTCATACTGCAAGAACAAGCAACTATGTTTCATTGTTGATGAGATGCAGGCGATACTTAGTGGATCTCAACGTGACGGCAAATTTCTTCGACTGACTGGCTACATAGCCAAGAACGAAATCCCTTATGTTGCAACAGGGACATTTAAGTTAAGGGAGTTTAACTGGCGACAGTCCTCTGACTCTGGCAATCATTTATTAGATGTATCCTCGCCATTCAATAGAGTTATGCGCTGGAACCCCTCTCAACACTACAAGTATCCCAGGTGCTGCAAACTTATGAAGAGGCATTCCGCGCCCAGGTCCTCAGGCACAGATAATTGCTGAAGCAGGAGGGCATGCTGCCTCTCTAAATGCCTTCTGCTAATTGCATTTCTATCACAGGCCGACAGTTGAAGAGTGGCCTATTGTCCTGCAGACCCGCTTTCAAGCTTTATGAATGGTGTTAGGAATAAGATCTGGACAGACTTAGAGGATCGGGACTTAGTACAGGCCATCTCAGTATCATACATAAGAACAAACCTTTCCGTCTAGACCTGGCTAGACTAAAACCACCGGATGCAGGCATCCTGTTACCTGATAGTTGGCCTAGAACGAAGTTCAAGGATACGAATTAGGTAAACATAATGTGTAATATGATAGAGAATGCACGCTGAATGAAGAAACATGTATCTGTTTGCATAAAGTAAGGACATTCGCAAAAAGTACACAGTATTTAACAGTGCGTAATGGTACAGTGAAATGACAATGGTTGTATGTATATCGTTGTTGAGCTGAAGAAAATACTGGAGAATAGACAGGAAAATGTGTGCAGAGATGATTGTGATTTCTGTCTATGATTGTATCATAAGACAAAACCCTAAGCTAACTAATAAACAAATAAAGGATATTTCCCGAGTCAGTGGGCGTATGTAGGGGCAAGGTGTGGTGGGGAATGTTTCAGAATGATGATAATGGAAGATTCCATAAAATAAGGGAATCAATAGAATATAAATGGTTAACGCCGTGCACAATGAACAGATACAACCCGATCCGGCATCGATACAATTATTAATACTGTACAACACACTGAACAAAAACAAAAACAAAACAGAAATAATTTGATCTAGCGTGGGGTATCAACCCAAGTAACAGACGCTTAACACCAACACCATGCCTGACACCAACAAAAACGTGTAAAACAAAAACAAAATCGAGAAAGAAAAGCGATATCGATAGAAATGACGTCCAGACCAACCATATCCGCTAAATTGCAGACCAACACGAACAAAATTGAAGTTAACAAGAAAAAAGTATCAAGACAGAAGAGAAATTACATACATGGGTGACAATGGATCAAACGGTCAAGTGGAGGGACCGACCGAAGTCAATCCCGATCGCACTGACACTGAGTTTGACCCATACAGGTAAAGAAATCAACGCCCAGAGAGAAATTACATACATGGGCGACAATGGATCAAACAGTCAAGTGGAGGGACCGACCGAAGTCAATCCCGATCGCACTGACAGTTTGACCCATACAGGCAAAGAAATTAACGCCCAGAGAGAAATTACATACATGGGCGACAATGGATCAAACAGTCGAGTGGAGGGACCGACCGAGGTCAGTCCCGATCGCACTGACAGTTTGACCCATACAGGCAACGAAATTAACGCCCAAAATTGGTTGGGGAGTTTGAAATTAGAATGAAATCTTCATTAGAGTTTTAACTCTTCAAACTCTCTGGGATCAAACTCCCCCTCAAGCCCACCGTTGACCAATTCCGCCACGATCTTCCTCCGGATGATGGGAATGTCGGCCGCGCCATAGGACAGGGGATCCAGCCCCACTGTTACCGCTTTGGCTGTGGTGAGGAGAAATACCCCGCAGTCGCTGCCATTGTTTTGCTGGGGAGAGATGGACGGGAGCACACTCCACTCGCTCTCCACAAAGAGGGGACCAAGTTCTCCCTGTAGCCATTCTTTGATTTTAGCTATATGAGCAGGCGATAGAGAGCCCAGCGAGTCAAAGTGTTCAATTGTCCTCGCGCCGGGCCGGACAACGATCAAAGTCCAGTGAGAAGTATGATGAACAGGGATAAATACTGTATCCACACCCAGGAGGGACTCTTTTCCAATTTTCGCACGAGTTGCCCATCGACCAACGGCCGCGTAACCCTTATCCCGAAGATTAGAAAAGAAAAAGGAATTAAATGCGTGAAACTTTGGTTTGTCCGCCTCGGTGTCGTCTATAGAGACATGACGGAGATATTTGACGAGGATTGCGAGATAGGCATTGATTATCTCATCATTCAACCATGCACGAGAAGTAAAACAAGTTGAAAGGTCTCTAACTCTCAAAGGATCCCCACTCAACGTAGTCGCAGCCTGTTCATCATTGTTCATGCCTTCAATTTCAGAAACGCGAACGTCCCATGTGGCAGACAGTGGCCTAACAGCCCGTGCGGGCAGACGAGGAAGAGGTTTCTTCTGGCCTCGCAACTTGGCCGAAAAGAGGGGCTTAAGGCGATGAAGGGAAGTGACTGGAGACTCTGAGTTGAACGGTTGAATAGAGGAGACGGGATCCCCGGAAGGAGTTCCGGGATCAAACCAAGCGATATGAAGAGGATGATATCTGTTTGCTATTCTAACCTTCGTCCAGACTTCGCCGTGGGAATCGGTGTATGTGTCATCTTCTTTTCGATTTTTCCCAGTTTCGACTCCAACCGAGGTAGGGTCTTCAGGGAGCTCCTCATCAGCTTCACGCTGGGTGTCCGTAGACAGCTGTGATGGTGAGCCAAGAGGTGGCGAGGGCATAGTAATTTCAGTTGTTTCAAATTCCGAAAGTGCTATGCCCTTCTCCTTTTCGCAGGGCCATGGCTCATCCCAAAGGCTGGGCTGGTAGGTAGGACGAGGTGTAGCGTGCCATGGAAGTATGCAGTCCTTTTCAAAATACACCACCTGGCCTTTGATGGCAGTACGTGGGTTGATAGAGCGCACCCGTCTGGGCTTCTCCACCCCGCTATTCCGTGACATTTGATGCAGATGGTTCGAACCATCTGCATCAAATGTCACGGTCGCTAATCTCCTGCGAGCCTCAGAATTGCGAGGCTTGCCATCGTGATGCTTAACAGTGCGACGCTTAACGCCAAGAGCCTTGACACGAGGTTTCACTTCAATCGACATCCCCTCACTTGGAGCAAGTGATGAAGGTGCCACGCTATTCTGCAATTCTGTTGGGTGTGGATGGGTGCTCTCTCCATAAATAGCTCTTGCAAACACGGCCGACAAGTTCTCAGCGAAACTGAGGGGCACATCTCGAGGCCTTCTCCTTTCAGCCAGCCACCGTCGGGCTCTTTGCGCAAGGCGTTGCTCCGTAGTCGTCACTTCAAGACGAAGGACTCGACCTATTGAAGGAGAGGGAGGTCGACTATCTATCACTTCCCGGTGGTCAAGGATACTGATTGCGCGTCGCTTGACGGAGTGGGCTACCTGTAACGCAGCTTGGAAAGTCTTGCCGATGGTCCTTTTCACCTGACGTGGAGCGTCAGCAACGGTGGAGATGATTCTATGGAATGCCATCAAGGGCGGTGTCGCATGTTGAGAAGAGCCATCTCCAAGGCTGTAGGGCTGCGTTGTAGTGTCAACAGGTGAGGTTGGAACGGTCTCTCTTGCCGCGCTTTCTGACTCAGTTAGAGCGCCCGACATGAATGGGGGCTCTGTTTTTGAAGCCGTTGGTCTTAGTGATGGTCGGGGAGTAGCAGGTGGGGATTCAGGCCATCCTCCTGGCATGTACGGATAGACTCTTGAATAGAAAGGATCAATCCCTTTGGCCTCTGCTTCATAAATTTTCATGTAGTAAAGGCTCCAATCTGCGTGTGATTTGATGTCATCAGCAGAGACGAGAGGGAGATCCACATCGAACGGAGGGTACGGTGGAGGGTTATATTCGGTAGTCGGCTGACTGTTGACCTTATCTGCCTTTTGATTGATAATCTTTGCGGGAGGGAAACTTTCCCTCTCGCAAAGATTAGTTGCATCTTCTTTCACCTTGGAGCTAACCTTGAAATCCGACCGAAAGCAGCCTCTGTGAGGCTCGGGCTCTGGGAACAGATTCTCCTCATCCAAAAATCTCTTGCGTGGCGTCAAGGACTTGAGCTTGAATGTATCTAGCTTGGGCTTGGGGTGGAAGGGCGTGGGATGAAAGGGAGTGGAAGACGTTCTAAGATTAAAGCGTGAAAGAGGATTCGTCATTGAATGAGGCCGATGATTTGGCGGGAAAAGAGACGAGTCAGGATCACGCCATCTAGTAGGAGCCATCAGGGGAGGTAGTCCCATTTTCTTCCTCTGATTTTCACGTCTGATGAGTGCAGTCTGATCCCTAGGGCGTAGAATCAAGGGCATCCGTTTTGGAATCGAAGGATTTAATGGAGGTAGATTGCCTAAAGTTCTTCGATTCTGAGGGTTGTTTGCGAGGTAGCGCTCACTATCCAAGGGAGTGGCAATGTACGGTGGACCATCCCCGAAAGCAGGGTTACGGTCATAGATAGAGGTTGGATATGGTGGCAGTGGTGGACAGATCTGCCAATCCAGATCCATGGGGTCCGTCGACTGATCCATGGTGCTTTTGTAAAAGTTCAGAAAAGAAAAGACTTTCGCACCAAGTTGGTAGATACGACTGCTAGGAGAATGGACGAGAAATTTTCAACTTGTAGGTCCAATGGGACGAGTCATCAAATTGGCTATGGAACAACAGTCAGACCAGGTCCGAAGGTGGGAAGGAGTCTTTGGGTACTTACATACCAGGAGAGTATCTCAACAGAAACCGAGTTCACCATAGACGAGCAGGGAGCAAGCACGCTCCAAAGCAAAAAAAAGATTAAGGCCACAAACGTGACAAGAGTGGATGAGAACGAGTGAATCTACCAGTATGGAGTGTTGCAGACACACGTTCAATGAATGAGATATGTGGTTGCAGTAGAGATGTTGGAGAAGGGATGAAAGTTGGTGGAGGAGGAGAGAGAGGGAAGGAAAGAAAAGAAGTGAAGAGGGAGGGAAAGAAATAGGATGGGTTCAGGTCAGGTGTACCCAAGAGGTATATTATTGTTGGTGAATGTGATCAACAGTCGTTGTCATAGGCGACTGACACATGTCATTGGCATGATGATACACTATGGATATTTCCGCTATGGATATTTCCGCCGCTCGACTCTTCCTTCCGCCCAGCTGGTCGATATCGATGCCTTCTGCCACCCAGAAATGCATGCATGAACCGGGATCGCACACTCGCATGGAGGACGGAAGGAATTGACTCTGATCTATCTATCAAGATGAGGTGAGAAATTGTCTGGTGTTTGAATATAATGGCGGGGAAAGAGGGGTAGGTACTCTACTTTAAATGAGTTGATGGCAGAAAATAGCGATAAGTGGACCAGCGACGGCGGTCACGGTCAACTTCTCTGTCCATTCACCTTCTACGGCCATAAAAATTTCCTAGTCCAGATCGCATGGAATTCGTTAAACACTTTTGATAGTTCTCCTGAAGAGACGAGGGGGAGATAGAAGCTGTCATGCAAATGAGTTGAGAGTCTTTGCGCTTTGGTGTCTCTATAACCACATTTTTTTTTTTTTCCCCGACAGGAGGCTGGGGTGTGGGTCAAACAGCAAAAGCTTGGCACCACAAAGAAGCGCGAACGGAAAATCCCGCGAACCACTAGTGTTATATTATAATTATGTATTTATAATATATAGTTATCACGTGATTCTGTTCCTGCCTGACCCAGCATAGCGCCCGCCGTGTTGCGGAGAACTTCCCCAGGAAAAAATTCAGGCACTTTCCCCGTTCCCTCTTGCGGTTGAGGCGTTCGACGGACTAATGATATAAGACATATAAGAGGGGTCCCCCTGACAGGTGGTCGGTACATAACTACATTAGGTATGCTATTATACATGATACTGTAGGGTATGTCGACGCTTGGGCCAAGATTGTATCATAGGGCTGAAGCCTTGGAGCTCCCCCTGATCGGAGAGCTGCAAGGCACGAGCCACCATTTGTTTCATTAGAACGGTAGTGGATGGACTCCGTCCCATGTCATAGGTAGTACACAAAAAAAGGGCACTTACATGTGGAACAAGATCGGCGATATTTCTACAACGGAAAGGGATTAAATGTTCAAATTATCGTATAGATACAAGAAAATATTAGCAGAGTCATCATACGAGGGGAATTCTTCTTGTCAACTCGGAAGAAGCGCGAAAACGACATCCCACGGTCCAACCCAAGAACCAGAACCGATATGTACAGGTTGCATGGTGCCTTCCTCACTTCGTCTCTCGAGGTCCAAGACTGAGCAACTCGAAGAGGATAGGAACACCCTCGATAACGAGAAATCCGATCCCTACGGATTCATACCTAGTCAGTATTGATCCGGTGAAACGGCGGGGAAGGGCTACTCAGGGTAAACGGCACCGGAGTACACGATCAGCTTCGTTACCACCTCCACATCATACCGCACCCGAGGTTGGGTAATTCGAGAGAACATCTCCATCTCGTCCAGGCCGTCAGACCCATAGTCCCGCTCAGGGACGGATGACGACAACATGGGGTTCGAGCGGGTTGACGTCGCAGCATCGGGAGTGTCTCCGGGCTGACCGGTACCCATCATATATTCATATGCGTCTAGCTTGGAGGGGGTTTGTTCCGTCAAAGGACACCATTCATCTAAACGGGACTGGTGGCACCCTTTCATCGGTTCAGTCCCGGGAGACACCGTGTCTACGTTCGGTCGCTCAGAGAGGCTCTCTCGTCTGCGTTTTTCACGGTAGGCAAGCGTCTCATACGCGTCCGCTTCGGATTGGGGGCCGATAGAGATCGCCCGTCGTCTTGGGTGGCGAATAGAGGTGAGGATAGATGGAAAGTCGGAGACATTGGGCAGCACGTCATCATATTTTAGGTAGTCGGGGACGGTCTGGTATTCACTATCAACCTCTTTAGGATAACGTGTTCCGGTAGACGGTCACACAAGGATCTCTACTTACGAAGCCTTGGTAAAGAACTTTCGGGGAAGAAGCAGGCCGGCCCGCTCCAGGCCGCGAAAGATGGGCGGCAGGATCCGCAAAAGCAAAGGTTTCATGATCTCTCTCCAGGTGAAGATAGTGACGACGCCAATTGCGATACGCGCGAACGTCCTCCACCAGCCGACGCTCGAGAGCCGATAGGGAACCGTGGCGGGGCAGGGGTCGGACCAAGCGAAGCTGGTCCGCGCGAAGTGCCAGTGCGCAGCTTCACAGCCAACGAAGACTCCCGCAAAAGCGACGCTGTCATCGAAGCATGGACAGTCGTCAGCAGGCTCGGGATGAATTCGGACCAAAGCCAGCACCACGAGGACGACTACCAAGACCTCTTGACCCGACGCCGCAACAAGATATTCATCATACATCTGGCCGTATTTACATTGAACGAGGGCTAGAACAGCACCCAGCACGCAACCGACGATCACATCGAGAATCCCATGCATCCCACAATATAAACGACCGAGGACGATAGAGATGACGTATACGTATAAAACGCCCTGCAACGTGGTATTGATGGTTGGGCCAACGGTATTACCTGGCAAACTAAGGAGATATAGAGCGTAGACGGCGACGGAGACCGCGTTCGTGGAGTGAGTTGAAGGGAAGCCGTACTCCAGGGCCGCCGAGCCGGACATGGTAATGCGCTGCAGCGGTGGAGACAGCGGTCGAGGGAGACAGAGCAAATCTTTGATGAATCCGCTGAAAAAGACGCCAGAGGCCAAGATATGTATCATTCTAGCCACGACTGATGGTCAGTATCACAATGCTCATTTAAAATACTTTCGACAACCAACTAGATGGGGGTTACCCACCCACGCCCGAGACTGGTATACCCGGTCCAGAACAGGATCGGCAGAAAAATCATGAAGAACGTATGCGTCCCCAAACTGGCCGTGATCGCGAAATAGGAGTCGAGGGACGGCGAACGCATCCTCTCCTGGAACCATGCCAGATAGGGCGTTTCCTTCCGGATCATGGGTAACACCTTCTGTCGAGGCCAGTAACGCCATGAGGGGAGTTTGTTCTGATCTGTTTGCAATTCCGGCGATTGGAACAGCCTGACGCATTAACAGACGATTTCAATTGAAATTGACAGGAAATACGAGTCTGCGATGATAAATATTAAAGGGAGGAGGCTATACAGTGATTCAGGCTTCTTAGCCCGGCATCGGGCAGTGCGTCTTTGCCCTTATCCATCGTGTAGGGTGGCACTCTTTGTACAATGATCAATCAGTCCCTTCGAGTCCTCCATAGAGCTTCTCTAACGGAGGCCTTCGCTTCGGAAGGCGTTCAGTTCATTTCCCGAGAAAACGGCGGAGATACTGCCATGGACTGAAACCCCGTAGATTGGAAATTGAATGGCTGCTCTGTAGAGATAATAATAGAAAGAGGTGAAAACAAATTGTAAATGCATGCGCGGTTGCTGTCTTGAATGTTGAATTCAGAAGGCCCCCTACAGCAATCCAGGGTCCAAAGAGATGTCGCTATCCAGATTTAATTTATGATATAACAAACAGGAACATAGATACTCTGTTTCAATTGATTTAATTGGATGGTTTCATTATGCCAGGTATCACTAGAAAAGTAGGGCGGTGAGCGTCGATTCCGTCGATACACATCGTTGCTTGGCAAGGTTAAATATGTGATACCTACCGCGTGTAATAGTCGGTTCAGAGCCATGAGAATTGAGGCAAAGATGCCTTCAAATTTTTGGCCTGAGTTCTTTCGCTGGTAGGAGGGGAACCGACTATTAAGCATAGAGTACTGGGTAAAGACCCGATAAGTTTACCCGGTAGAAGTAGTACCAGCTCAAAGTCACAAGCCAGTATTGGCAGCTGCATATAGCTATAGGTCTAAAGGGAGAATTTGGAAGACATCCCGGACGGACATAGAGTAATCGTACAAGGTATGTACGACTTCTTTTCCATAAACCCACATCTGTTTTCAGTGACTACTGGAGAATCAAACTTGCTGACTTTGTCTCAATCCTTCGACAATCGACCGGTACGGTTCCACAATGATACAAGAAGAACAATTTAGGTTCCTTTTTCTTGGAGCTTTGGTGGACTGGTTATCTGATCTGAAATTCATAAATTGAGGGAGAGGGACAACCACAAAGCTAGGAAGTGCTTCTTACGAGGCATTCAACAAATATACAACATCCAGCTGGCTATCACTGGCAGCCCTCATCATGCATGTCTTTACCAAGCATTGTGGTTAGGATGGCTATAACTAGATGCATGCTCTTCCGTTGCCCAACGTTCTGGGTTGCCATCTATCTGCAAAGTATGATGGTTTGATTATGTATCTGTGGAGGTCTGCATATCCCCTTGTTTCCAGTTGTTGCGTCGCTGGAGCCTGGTGTTCTCTGCATATCATAGACAATGTCAACAACTGTTCGACGTCTATCTGGAGTCTGAATAGAACGAGTGTTTGAGGAAGCCGAATGCCTCGTTCGATATCCATCTACCTCCAAGTCCATACTCGCCTGATTTCAATTCTATCGAAATATCTTGAAGGCCTGGATGCGGCAAAATTGGATAGTAGAACAATCATATCTCGGCGGGGAACTTCCCAAATTTCGACGAATTCTTGTGGTATTTATGCTTTAGAGCATAGCAAGTGTGCTAGGTAGGTTTGCGGAGGAGCAGTTCATGCAGCTGATAGCTGATGGTGTTCAAGTTTATTGCGATGAGTGGGAGTTTGAAGTTAGTAATAGTCGTGAAATTGAAGCTTCTGGATAAGTATGTAGTTGTAATTTCTTAGTATCTACTATACTACTATCACACTACCATGCAGGCAAATTTCATTTGCTTCTAGAGTATACTAAAAGCGTACACCCGAGATTAATTATTATATTGAACAACGAAGAGCTTGTATGATAGCTGGAATGCTTCCATAAAAGTCTCCCCCACGGGCCATGCTTAGAAATATGATATCCTTCAGATCCTCAATACTCCAAAGTTCAAACTTCATTTTGAGTAAATCTGAAAGGGCTTGCATCCAGCGGTCTCTCAAGTTTCAAATTTCCATAAGTATCCCTTATATATAGCACTGGTACATACATTATCATACATTTGCTTGTACATACATACATTTATATACCACGCGTTATGCCTTTTAAATACATAGGGCCATATTTTATGGCATTTGTTAAATATCATATTATGTGATAGTGATAATATGTATTACTTTTGCCGGGATGTTTTTGGCTTCGTATTTAATAATCTGTTAATCATCCGAGTCGGTTTCTGCTGACATACCGGTAGTTCGATGATCTTCAGTGTTGTCGTGAGTTCGAATAATGATGCAACGAAGTTGTATATATCACACATACAAAAAATGTTTCTCCGCCCATCATAGTGGGATTAAAATTAACGAGGGCTGGAAAGCGAGCGTCTACACTCTTACGTATACACAGCAGCGTGTCGTATTTAAGGATTGATATAAGAATAATGTATTCATTTAACACCTTGATTATTACCTGGGGGTCAAGTAGAGTGAGCACTGGATATGAAGAGAATCATCGATGAATGAACAATCTTATTAATATTCGTGAAGGGGCACGAACCAAACGCTGGAAAGTCAAGTGGATATGTATGCAGTACTCTACTCCCGTAGAGCATCAAGTTAACAATAGCTTATTCTACGAAGGCGATTTCCCATACACAATAGCTACGTGGAAAATGTAGAAAGGTGTGGTGGTAGGCTCAAAATGGACCTTGCCATTAAAGTCATGCGTTTCCACAAGGTGTATTCTATTGATATTGTCATTACTGGGTTCCTAAGGATAATTATGCCCATAAACTAGATAATAACAGGAAGGCAAACGAATGTATAAGGCGAAGAGAGAGAACGGCGACGACAGCAGAAGATGTACATCTTGTTATCGGCTGCCCTCTCACATCAGTATTCATTCAGTGAAGTGGGAAGGGAGGTAATATCTCACCGCAGCTTAACATGACCGTAGGAATGAGATTGAAACGAGCGCAACCTCCTTGCAAGTTCAATGCGAGAACCCCCACAGAACCTCAGGATTGCCATCATGCCTGACATTGTCAATCTGACAGCCCACCTTGCATACTCGACTTTTCGCAGTGCCGGTGTCGCTTGTGATTTTTGTCTGGGGAAATATGCCTCTTAGTGCCTCATGTTCCTTCTGCCCAGGCTGGGTGTGCTTAAGATGATCCACTGCGAGTCTTCCACTTGAATACAGACCTTTTCCGTAAATTGGGTATGGACCGGAGACGTTGTAGGCAAGTTCTATAGACTCGATTCCCATGTACACGCTCTCTCCCACGGTCAAATTCCCAGACCACACCCCACCATCGCTCCATAAGTTGATTATGAGCCTACTGGGGTCATCCGGAACCCCGTAAGTGTTCATGGCCTGTAATTGATTGTTGACATACCATCGAGAGGCGTCAGGGAACCAATCGAGACGGTGCGTTGCCCACGACGTCCAAGGAATAGGGATATCCTTTATAATGCTAGCACCATCTATCACTTGATCAGTGACGAAATCGTAATCAGGCTGATTCGCATAATGCACTCGGTTCGGGGGGTCCGAGGTCAAAATCTCGATATCCGACTCGCTGACTGTGGAGTTGAAAGTGAATATGCCTGCACAAGCACCGTCTGGTGGTGGATTCTTGCGTGCATTTCGATGGACGAGGCTAGCTGGTTGGATGTTTTGCGGAATTGTTTGGATATGCTGGCTGTGAATTCCTTCACCCAGCGGAGGAGCAAGAATGGATTCGTCCTTAGATAGCAAACGGAACCTCACGCGTAAAGAGCAGTGAAATATATTGCGCACGCCGCTCTCGATTTCTGCCGTGGAGGAGTAGTTTTCGTTTCTTGTGGTGCGCAACACGAGATGGGTCGAATCATCGGTTGAGTAGCTCTTGGTGATGAACACGTTTTGGTTGGAGTTGACCATTGTGACAGGAAAGATCTCGTTTCCCTTGCGATGCCAGTTTTGGATGTTCCAGTCCTTTGTAAACGGAGTGTCTTTCAGAAGAATTGGTTTGGACGGCCCATTTTCAGCGGAGAGACTGGCATGGGCGGCCGTAGCTGTCCCGTTTTTGATGCGTGGATAAAAGTTGAAGTTTTTCAAGGAGGCAGGATCAAAAGGAACGGAACGGAAATCCCAAAAGCGATAGTACTGAAAGTAACCCGGTTCGAGCCCTGAGACGACATAACACTGGCATTTGGCACGGGACACGGCTCTGGAAACATGACCATCAGACCCCAGCGTCCGTGCAGCGATTGTGGACACGACGCAGCAACAGACGAGGAGGAGAAAAGCGCTCAGCATCCTCATCAACCGGCTGCTGTAGGTATCTCAATGTCAGGGTAAGATATCTCCTATTCTGCCGCTCTCTCGCATCATCCGGAGGTTGGGCATATGCTGTTTCAAGGGGGGATGTCAGTAAAAATGAATTGGAAGAGGATTAGCCATTTGGAGACATGAAAGGCAGGAGCAGATGTACTGCCACCTTACAACAGGGAAAGAACGAACCTTGGAAATAACAATAACCATAGTACCCGACAAGCGCCATCGTAGAGTAGTACCCCGAGGGAAAAATAGAAGAGACTCAACGGGGCAGCCATAAGTTATAACTTTTCTCGTGATGGCAATAACCATAAAAATAAATTCCTTACTCTATATTCACCAAAACTAGGTAAGTATGCAGCTCATGCTTAAAGATAAATCAGGCCAAATCAATGTCAATACATACTTGAGCGAAGCTGGGAGCACTCCCAAAGTCTTCCATATCTAACCTAGGTAAGTAAATAGCAATTAGTGAAGCAGCTTCCATCTTTGCTTACAGTCTATTACTCTATCCTGGGGTTTCATAAAAGGGAATGGCATATACATAATGGCTTGTAGGCTGACAAAGAGATAGGAATGATTGACGCCTAGCACCTACACATTCATCGAACTAGTGCTGCCCTTATATGCTCGTGCCGCTTCAGAGCAGACCACTTCGAATAATCAGGGAATAGGAATAAAGAGTGTAATAATTATTATTCAAAGTGGTCTGGTCTGCTTGGCTGTCGATATGATCGATACCTACCATAGCGGAAGATGGTGGGTTAAGGATACGGTGTTAGCACGGTAGATCGACGATCATGGGCAGATCCACGACGGATCTACGGTGTTTGAATTTGACACCGTAGAACTACCGCAAATTAATATCGAC
>NPHW01003608.1:0-11703 GCA_002240705.1 Elaphomyces granulatus
CCCCCCAGTCCTTTGCATCCTTCAGTATCCATATTATTTATGTGGAAAGTGTAAAGGAAAGTCGACAGCTTACGATATTGGGTGTCTTCGTACAGCTCTCCAAAAACCCGAGAAGCAGCGGCATCAGATAATATAAGTTTAAGAGTCAAGAATCATAGAGTTCGGACATTCCTTCATCCAAACAGAAATATTCCAGATCGGGTTCTTAGATGACTCGATCCTCAAAGGCATCAAGTCTATCGCATTCGTCCGTTCTGATTTCTTCCGTAGAGGCCCCGGGCTGATTCCAGTCTGTAAATCCAAATAGCTGTATGCAGCTAGATTGGTGCAATTTATTGAGATCGGTGTACAAATAATCACAATAATAATAATATCTATGTACACGAAGCCGCCCCCCAAACAACCCCAATCCGCGATGCCCTCATCTTGAGATAAACTGGAGAGCCCCAAGAGCTGACCCAGCTGTCGTTGGACCTGGCCGATTCTAAATCACATTCGTCATCCACCAGCCCGGCGTGCTTGACAAAGTAATTGAGATCCGATCTAATGTATCGCATTCGGCGCGTAATTGATTTGACTAGTTGCGTGTGTTGAGCTGAGCCTCAATAACTATATCCTTTATTGACATAGTTACAATACTAGACGACGGGCATGTTAGAGCCCTAGGGTCGGGGGACTGGATCTCATCTTTTCCAATCTCGTGCGTTTGAAGCAATAAACCATCCGCTCGCTCCTTATCCGTGCCGAAGTCGGAGATCGCGGATGCAGCACGCTCGCACTCCCACTCATCCGGGATCTACACGTAGGCCATCAGAGAATCCGAATCCTAGCTTCGCCCAGCAGTGGTCTCTTAGATCACTTGATCCACAGAGTCATGAAGTCATTCATATTCATCCGTTCCGGATAATTTTTTCTGCATCCTCCAATCTCTACCGTAGCCAGTGTAGAGACCTTAGGCTGACTCTAGCCTGTATCGGTAAAAAATGCGTCGTTCGCTTGTATTGGATGTCTTCGTACTGTCCTTTGAGAATCCGAAAGATATATGGATTTTGCCTAATGTGGCTCTCAATTTCTCAGTCACTATACCCTTGTAGGCCTTATAATTATCCATGATTGACCGTTTTATTGCCTCGCCCGTCTGCAAACAGCCAAAATCCGCAAGAGTATCGCATCATATCTCGAAACCGAATGCTATCAACGGTGTCGAACGCGAGATCATCGTGATAACCCAGCGAAGGAGGGTAAGTGAAGTTCTCGCAGACGACTTTGTAGCTCAAGTGGAGGGCCAATGGAAGTGAGAGATCACGGGCTTGGCAAGGCTGAAGGGTCTCTCACCACTGGCAGTCTGGATGCCCGATCCGAATGAGTCCCAAATTCCCATGGTGATGGTGGCTGAGGATAGTCGGGTTGTCAGAGGATATCTGTTTCCTGCGACCTTGCTTTTGGCTGGCTTTTGCGAACGACTCGTTTACCACTATAGTTGAGGCTGCAATGGCCTTTGTGACTGCTTTCCCCAGCCTTTGGATGGCCAAAAGAGTCGTCATTTTGCACTTTTTTGAGAATTTCCTCGACTTTGCGGGTCGTCGCAGGCTACATTCATGTTAGCGAAATACTACCTAAGTAGGTACTGTATATTAGTATGTGCTTACTAGGACGTGAAGTCGGGGTGGTACGGTCAGTCGGGACGAGTCTGGAGGCGAGGTTATGGAGCTGGCGTCTCCGCCACCTCTTGTGAAAAAGCAGCTTGCCCCAAGACGGCGCTGCTCGTGGGCGACGGTGCGGGCGTTGACTTTCCTGAGCCGTTCAGCTAGAAGACACACTGCTTGTTTTGTCCATCGGCCCAGCTACATAACATATCTCGAAGGACTTGGTCCCGGATGTTCTCGGCGCATGTCGGCTCGTGTTGTCTTTGGTGTGAATTCAAAGCTGCTTCGACGGCGCAAAGTAAGCGACCGAGTGTTTCCTCTGGTACCGAATTGCCTTGCCTCTCATTGATAGCAAAAGTAGCGATACTAACCATTCTTCTCTCTGATGATCTTGTCGAAAGTTCACTGATAGCAACATGTCCTTCACATAGAACGCCCGTCAGCATTGTCGCAAATGCCCCTAATAACAAGACATGGGAAAGTGTTCGTCAGGCCGGCTGCCTCCATCTTGAAGCAGTTACCATGCCCTTTTAGCAGCATCTTTCATAACTTGATTCGGAATTCCTCGATGCCAAAATGCACAATCTCCAGAGGATCACGCAGCTTCCGCTCCATTACCCTCTCTTTGTTACACAGTTCACATACTGCTCCACCAACAATGATGATATAAAAGGCATCCAGTCTTGTGTTTTGGGTACATACATACATATACATATGATGATAATGATAATGTCGGTACAGTAGCGGTTGAGGTTGGAAACATGACTAGTCCTACGGCGGCCAATAAACCCATCAGCGCATGACTTTGCACAACTAAAAAAAACGGTCAAGGTATGTAAATTCCCTGTAAACTCGGTCAATGCCTCTAGTTTTTTTTTTTTTTTCCATCCGAATGACATCTTGGAAAGAATAGCATTTTTGTTTTGATCCTGTGTGGAATCCCACGACCTCCGAGTGCCGCCTTTGGCCTTGGTTGTAATGTTGTCCCAGTCGACCACTTCTGCCACTGTGCCATCTAGGAGAGCTCTCCAGGCATTGCGTCAGCTTGCGTTCTCTGGGTCGGTGACAGGAGGAGCTTGCAGAACCGCAGCGATCAGCCACGATATCCGTCGCTCCATTTTCTCTGGTGGCGGGCACATAGCCAGGAGCAAACGAAACCTCCAGACCTTTTCTTCCGGTTATGGAGCCACCTCTGCAGCAAGGCGGCTGGCCCGCAAGATGGAGGCGGCGGAGGATGAGGAATTTATGGATCTCAACTCTCTGAATGACAATTGTTTAGCGAGAAATGAACGCGGCTCGACAGAAGAGCGGAACTCGTGGTTCGGAAACGCATTACGCGATGATGAAGATTACCAAACCCGCAGCCGACTGTCTGTCGCTGTACCGCCAAATACCCCAGACAGTGGAAATGAACAACCGAAAAGTGGGCATATGTCCGGTGACACCTCGACAACCGAAGTCCTGGTGCCAAACAGCTTACACCCTGAGAATGACAATTGGCTTTCCAGTCTTGAGCAGATTCGAAGTTTGTATGAACAAGGCCAAGCCATTGATGCAGCGCAGCTATTTCTTGATACGCATCCTATATCATTGAAAGGAATTTCATCCGAAAGGAGGGAGCTTGGAATACAGATTTTCCTTATGAATTGTAAGGAAGGCAACGTTTTCATAGCAAGGTCCATTTTTGAGCGCATTGAGGCGGTGGATCGCATTTCGCGGTATATGTGGAAAATTCTGATCGTCACCCTGGCCAAGAAAGGCTGCATTGACTCGGTAGCAACGCTCTATATACGATACAGGAATTGGATGCCTTTGCCATCTTACTTGATTGATATTGTATTGAGGTGCCTCATAGAATCTAATCGACTCACCACAGCAAAGTGGCTTTTGTATGGAAGTATCAAGCATGATCGAAATTGCGGCTTATGTGGTCTGTTTCTACACGGGCTGTGGAAGAAGACACGGAATGTCGAACTCTTAAACGGACAATTGAAGAAGCTGCTTTCGTTATTGCCCGGATTCGGAAAGAAACCTACGGCAAAGCTTTTCAACCCGGTTCTGAAAGCGTACGTGGATTTTGGTAGAGTGACAGATGCGGAAGCTCTTGTAGAGGATATGCAAACTAAATATGGCATTCCTCTCAAGTGCCGAACTAAGGGTATGCTTGTGTACTCGAGAGCCCTGGAGTGTGACTGGGATGCTGTTGAGAGAGGTCTTCAAGAGATGTATGATCTCGGTTTCACCAATAGCTGGGTTGACTTCATTCGAATCTTTGATCGAATATTCTTGGAATACTGGGTTGGACATTCAGGGACTGCAATAAAGGACTTTATCTTTCGGAGTGTTGAGAAATACGGGATAGTTCCAGATCGCATTCTCTATCAACACATGTTGGAAGCTTTGGTAGAGAAGGGAAACATGGATATGATTACGGAGTTCATGCAACTTGCCCGGACACGCAAGTGGAACATCTCCATAGACGAACAAAAGTTTATAGAAGTGCTACGGAGTCGACGACTGGCTCGCGAGAGTAGCCCTGTCGGTTCGTGGCAGATGCTCCAAGCTGCCAGAGTGAAATACGGGCAATCCGCCGTATCCAGGCAGCTTCTTGGCTTCGACCGGCGATCTGTTCCCATACAAGAAGTGAATCTCATGCCCATCACTGGGGCCATTATACCTTGGTACAAAAGGAGCATGGAAGAGGTGCTGCCGTCAAGACCCGTTGACCAATTTCAGCCGCTAGACAGGCAAATGGCGCGTTTCATGCATGCGGGGAAGTTAAGGGAAGCTCTGAATTGTTTCCGTAATGCAAAAGCCGCCAAACTACAACTGACACCGCTTCATGTTGAGCTTGCTGTAATTGCGACTCTCGTGGAAGATGGACTCACTGCTGCTCGCGAACTTGTCCACGAGGAATGGAATAACGTTCGTCATTTGTCACCCTTTTTTCCTCTGTTCTTTCGCCAGGTCACGGAAGCCGATCCTAGCGCCGAGGCCGAGTTGATTAAGACAGCTATATTCCGCTATTATGGATTGTGCTGGGACCACCCAATGTTGCTTGTCAAGCATCACCTGATGGCTTCCACTTGCAGGCGCCTCATTACACAAAACAAGCCGGAGGAAGCTTTAGATGTCCTAAAACTAGCATATATGTCCCGCTGGGGGCGCCGGGATAAATTCGGTGGAACTTGCATGAAGATGTTCGTCCGAGCTTTTCAGGCTACAAACAAGATCAAAGGCGTGCGGTGGTGCATCATAACAGGCCTCTGTCGAGGTTCCGCATTGAATAAGGATTTTGTCGTCGAGGTCCGTCGTGTGATCGCAGCACTCAAATTGCAGTCCAAACCCATTCATAAACGGCGTGCTCGAGAACGTGCAACGTACCTGAAGTACCTCGACTTCTTGGCGAGTCTACTTGAAAGAAAATGTGAAGGGGATCCCTCTTTGAGTGAGCTCCATGGCAATCGAACCGAGAAGCTATTCGCCCGCAAAAGGTACGAATGGCCCGTTGTTGCCGACAGGCTCCAGTGTGACTTTGCCAGCATCCAACAAGTCGTGAAGTCTTGGGATGAAGAATTTGAGCTGGACAAGCTTTTCGGGCGCATCCACCCAAACCCGGAGGTCACTGCTGCGTTGTGGGATGAAAGCCGAGTCGTCCAGGAAGAGGACTATTTCGTTGAGGATGCTCCATAGCCAGTTTATTTCCGCAGGGCAATAAGAGTAATGGGACAGATCTGATCTTGAGGAAACATTGGTTTCAGATGTATTATGGAACAGAATGGGGGTCTTCAAAGGGGTACCTTATGTATATATAGTACATCACAGACGGCCTACCATGTCGAGCTGTACGATATGTCAGTAAAATGGTATAATATATATATGTAGTGTCACAGCCATTGCTTTCAGGGCATGTCCATAATTTTCCAGAATATGTCTGTAGGTCATTGGATTTCCAGTTGAGAGCTGCCATGTTTCGCACCCTCTCTGTAAGGTTTAAATTGAAAAGATGGCTATGAAACTTTTTCTACAGCCCTGGTCAAGTTCATTATAGGTCAAAGTTGTAACTTGTCATTGCGTCAGCGTGCACGTGTGCATCACCCAGTTTGAGGTCTCAGATCATGAGAGTCTCAACTGGTGTGTATATTGATCTGAAGTCACATCATGTATGGACTTATTGGTCATCATTATTGGCTTTTTGATTGATCTAAGGGTGTGTCACCTGATTAGGCCTAGTATTGTATATGGTTGTAAAGCAATTTTCTACATTCACTAAGCATATCTGCGCTGACTACCTATGGGATCTATCTGATCTTGATGACCTTCTCCGTAAGATGAACCAAGCCTCGGGAAAGATCCAAAGACTGACTCTAGAGAAGATCGCGTCGGCCAGGTCGAGGGAGAACTTGCAATTCGGAAGACCTAAATTTCTACCCAAGATGAACAGCTGTCCACCCAGAAGACGCAATTGTCAGACCAGTCCGAACAGCTTTCTACTCGGAAGAACGAACTGTCAAGTCATAACAACGAGGTCGTTAAGTTGAAAGGCAAGAATGCCGCATAAGTCACATATCATAAGACACATGCTAATTGTGGGACTAGCTCTCTGCGAGGACGCTAAGTACGAAAGAGCATCTTGAATTCATCCTCTATGTATACCAAGAGTATGGGCAACCTCCGAACAAAGGAACAAACGTAACACGGTAACACCCACGGGGACGATATGCTCGCTGACATCCAAGTCATCGAAGGCACGTCGTTGGAAGGGAGCATTCCCCCGTCTGTACCTAGATTACGCAGATTCCCACCTTCCGCTGTTATACGCGCTCACAAAACGCAAACCGGCCCGCTCGCAGCTTTCCTCACCCTGATCGAGAACGCCATGAGCCACCAAGCCAATCAAGCCGACACGGATAACCTAGTCTGGCAAACTAAGGTCATTGCACTACTTGGAAGTCTATAATGCAATGAACGAATACACGTATGGCTGGGTTTGGCCGCAGTTCCCCAAAGGTTCGATCCACACGCGACTCTCGATCTTTCCCGCCAAGCTGGAATTGATTTTGACAACTTGTGGATGATGAATAAGCCCTTCCAGAACTTCATCCCTGAGTTCAACAAACTAGCGACGAAGTCAGGAAAGACGGACTCCCAGAAGGTCGAGGCCCTTAAAGTCAAGGTCTCCCAGGAAGGGCTGCTAGGTTGTACCAAGGGACCAGGATCTGCAAGAAAAGATCCATCTGGACAAACTCCGGAACTCCGACCAGGCGCCCGCGGAGGGAATGCCGAAGATTTACATTAATGTGATAAGTAAATGTATAATAACAAATAACATGGTCCTGTGGAGTACAGTGCTTGCCACTTATCATAGAAACCCGGTTGTAACTTCCCATTATTGAGAGCGGAGACCGGTGTTTACGTCTATTATTGGCTCGCTTATTTGGCACTAGCGCTTCAACGTATGCGGTCGCACAGACCGCTATATAATCCCCTCTCTTGTTTCCCTTTTCTCTTTTTCCTTTCCTCAATAATGAGATCTTCTTTCCAACCTCTGTATCTTACAGATAGTCAAGGGGCTAGCCCTTAACACATGAACCCGCTTACAACTCCCTCAGGCCCCACAATCTCTGACGCCGGTGATCCTATGGTCCTCGACGACGAGAGCAGTGTGTCCAGCGCTCAAGGCCTGTGCTTCTACTATAAACAGCCAGGCCGTAGCAGGATTACAGCGCCACGGCAGCAATCGGCATCTAAGTATGAAGAATAAGTTTGAGGTTGTTATCTTTACACCTAATACTAATTGGTGCAAAATAGAGGCATTCTCTTTGAGGTTCCCGCCCTTCCCGGTCAACTCCATCGATGAGTTTACCGAGACGAGATTGATCCTGCTGTTGGTGTCAGTACCCGGATTCAGCTTCCTTCCAGACGACAGGGTACGCGTGGTAACCAAACTTGCCAGGGCCGTCCCATCGACAACCTCAAGGTTTTTTTTATTTTTTATCAACAATGGAATCCATTACTAAGTGGACACCCTTCTGCCCGATGAGCGGAAACGCTCATAATGGAAACTTTATTGAATGCCCCGATTGCGGGGCCATCAACCCCCGTGTCTCGACTGCCACCGAGGCCGCTAAGCCGGTGTCTGGACCCTCTCCATATCTCTAACTCCCCCCCGAGCAATCACGGTGTCGAGGTTGCCAGTTACGGGCAATCTTGGCGGGGGTCCCACTCGAGTCAGAGTACTCGCAGGGCCGAGGGGCCATACAGAGCATCGGTTCATTTTTATACCTGTTATTACGAAATTGGTACCGATGAATAGCATGACCAACATCGAATTCCAGGCGACATGAAAGAGATATCATCTCGCCTTGACGACCTTGAAAAGATCATACGCCTCCGAGGTAAGAATTCATGACATACATCCCGGTTTTCAACCCCCAACTACTCATCCCTACCCATACCCCACGCCATCATGCCTACCTTACCGAAAACCTCGAGGCGTGAACATTCTGGTGAGGTACTCAAGCTTGTGTTTAGAATGCATGACCAGGATTATTCTGGCCCCCAAATTGCCAATGCACTTGAGCTTCCGCGCAGTACTGTGTACCGCGTTATTAAAGACCGCGAAAAACATCAGGAACGAATCGAAACCGGCTCAAAGCGACCAGGGCGAAAGCCAAAGCTCTCTAGAAGAGGTGAAAGAGCTTTAATACGATATGTGAACCAAAATCCCAAAGATACCCTGCAGTCATTGTCGTCGCCCTCGAAATCGGGGCAACAACTTCACATCAATACGGTGAGAAAGTATCTCGCCAAGAACGAGCTGCACTGCTTTAAGCCTCGTCGGAAGCCATTTCTTAGTGCGAGACACATGCAAGATCGTTTGAAATGGGCCAAGGAACACCTAAATTGGACCCTTACCGACTGGCGTTGCGCGATCTTTTCGGACGAGAGCACGTTTGAGCTCGGTGCTCATACGTTAACGACATACGTCAAGCGAAAAAAGGGTCACGCCTTTAAGCCCCATACCTCCAGCCTACCTTCAAGTCGGGAAGGACTAAGGTCAACGTTTGGGGGTGTATCGACTACACGAACAAAAAGTTCTTTGCGACTGATAAGGACCAGGCAGAAATCTCAGCAGTCACTGCTGTCTGGCCTGGTGTCAAAATCCAGCTTTGCTACTGGCACGTGAAACGGGCAGTAAACATGAAGCTGAATTCGTCTAAAAGCACTAAAACCCAAGACCGTTACCGGCCCGAAGAAGCAAAAACGATAATTCCCGAACTGGAGATCTGTTGGGGCTCGTTACCAATGCGCCGACCCGTGGCCCATAGGTCCGGCGAGTGTCAATGCCTATCAAAGGGTGAAAACATCCAAGAGACTAGAAGACTACAAAGGAGGAACGTAAAACGGTGATTGACATTTTCTGTCGTCATTTCAATCTCCATCCTTTGATACCCGACTCCAATGGCACCTTTAAGTCCTCGGAGGCATTGCATCGTGAATGTACTGCAGAGATGTACGCATGGTGTAAAGCCCGCGGGTATTACCGGCTCTGGGCCTACGTATATGTCAACTGGTATTGCCCAGAGCAATGGGAACGCTGGGCACGAAGCGCTAACCCTGCAGAGATCCCTGTTTTGAAGACAACGATGATCGTCGAGTCGCACTGGCGAACTCTGAAGCATGATTATCTCCATAGGTTCAATCGGCCGCGGGTTGACCAGTTGTCTGGATCTTAACCTCGCGGGTCATCCCTGATGCGGTCTATCGAATGAACGCTATATCAGATGGCCAATTCCGTGTGTTCAAAGCTCGTTGGCGAGAGAATTTCAAAAAGCAATGGAAAAAGGAAGCTTCCAAGACAATCGATCCCGAGAAGCTGAAGGAACACCATACGAACCCAGCCAATTGGGTTTGTGCCTGCAAATCCTTTCCGCTCAGCCGCTTCCTCCTCTGCAAACACATTGCTCATTGCTTTGAGACGCCCTGTCCGGAATTTTTCGACAACATTCACCGTCAAACTACTCATCCATTCTGGAAAGATGAGCGGCTGATTCTGCGCCCCGAATTTGCACCGAGGGTGGAACTTGACTTTCAGAATCTGCAAGAAGACAATGCCGAAGAATAAACACCTTTTAGGATTCCCCCTCGCTGCTCTCTGTTTTTTCCCGCCGGGCAGCACACCAGGATGTCTCCCGCTGCCGGCACTCTGTCTCCTGCGTCGCCCTCCTGTCTCTTTCTCCGCTGTGCCTTTACAGGTTGTCGACAAATGGAGTCGAACCACAGTGTGCGAATCTGACTTCAGATCAACACCAGGACTTCACTCTGTCCACCCGGTCGGGTTCGCTCTGTCTTGCCCGTTGTGGCACACTAGGATCACCAGCACATTAGGATCACGCTAGAACCACAGTTCCCTTATTTGGGGTTTTCTCTCCGTTCGTCTCTGCTTGGCCCCGTTGTTCGGGAACTCCCCGTTCGGGCCTCTTTTTTGCTGCATCGCAACGCAACGCTCTGTTCGTCTCTGCTACCCCGGTGTTCGGGCCCCCTTCGATCTGTTCACGTCTGCTTGTCTGGAGGTACCCATGAGTCGGTATCCTCATCTCCATTACTTCTGGTCTCGACGTCATTACGGGTTGTTGACAATACGGTCGAACCGCAACGTGTGAACCTCAAAGGACCTGTGTCGCCCTCTTGTGTCTCTCTCTCGCGCGTTCGCCTGGGTGCGTCCGCCTCTCCGTCTTGCGTCCAGTCCCATCAAAAATTCTATATCTCTTAAAATGTCGACTAACAATGGCAACTTATCTAATGAGCCCGTGTGCGTCCTCCTCTCTGTTGTGCGTTCGCCTTTGTGTGCGTCCGCCTCTCTCCGTCTCCTGCGCTCTATCTCTGGCGCTCTATCTCTGGCCCTCTTCCGGCGCTCTGTCTTCGGCCTTTCCGTCTCAGGCGCTCTGTCTCCGGCGCTCTCCGCCTCTGGCCGTCTCCGTCTCCGCTCGTCTCTGTCTCCGCCGGTGCTCTCTGCCTCCGTGCCGTGCTCTCTGTCCCTGGTGCGCTCTGCTGCTCTCCGTTTGCGCTCTACCGCTCTTCATTCCTCTCCATGCTCCACCGCCGTTCCTCTACCCTTATTATTATTTTCTCCACCCTTATTGTTAGTATTTTAAAAAAAAAAAAATCTTTTACATATACATACAAAATGGAGTCATACGTGGACCGCATTGCAGGGCGGTCGGGAAATCAATCTGTTTTCCCCAAAGATTTTGAGAAATCTACCCGAGACGCGGCCGGTTTTGCAATTGATGCAACTGATGTAGACCGTGAAATTGAAGAAGATATCCAGGAAGAGCAGAACGAATTTCTTGTGTCTTGCGGCTCGGAGGACCTCGCCTCGTGAAGAGGGGGGTGATGTGACGGCCTGGTCCGTCTGGTTGGTTGTTTGTTGTCTTCTCTCTCTAGTGCCATAGCGCCCTCTGCCGGCTCCTTCCTCTTCTTTCTCTTTTCTCTTTCCTTTCCCATGTTTCTTTCTTCTGTCTACGTGTCACCTAGATAGTAGAATGAAGCTTCTTCATTCTTTTCTAGTCTGGACCACCACAGCTGGCAGCTGCAAGCCTACAATCAGTCAGAAATTTGGCTTTTACCGGTGAAGACAAGTTATTTAACGTTTCTACTACTCAGAAGTGATTAATTTTACCTAATAAAACAACAATCTAGACTTTGTTGTAGGTGTCCATGAATCTTAGGCCTAATAAACGCTAGACAGTACTAACTCGGCCAAAAGACCACGATAATGGCAATCAATCACTCCCATGCGACCTATATAGCCCCCTCTCTGCTAGGTTCTGACATCAGTTGAACCCGATTTGACAGAGTGACTTTTTCGCCCAAGTGCCTGGAACATCAGGCCCCAGGGTATCCAACTCTCTTACTGAAGGACAACGCCCAAAGCCCAAAAGCGCCCGATGAATAGTAGCCATTTGTTAGACCACTATGCTGGAAACCCTCTCCGGGCTCCCGAGTCACAGGGACCGACCCTTCCATTCGTGGTACTCATTCGAATAGAGCC
>NPHW01003609.1:353-29481 GCA_002240705.1 Elaphomyces granulatus
CTCCTCCCCCAATTCCGACCATCAGGCCGAAACGAATGGAGGGAAATGTGATTCGCATGCGGGCGACTACAGTGGCAGCAGAAGCGATGCCATATACTCCCGATGGCAGGCAGGCCACAACGATATTATGGCCGGAAATCTCTCCCAGGGTATATGCATTGTCATCACCTATGGGTTGCGAGAGCTGGGGATGGATCTTATGGAGCATGGCTTTTGTGGCAGCAGTCTCCAGCGGCAACGCACAAGTCCAAGCGACAGTGTAATCCTCATGGGACGTCGGTATAGCAGACATAGTTTCGAGTTTGTCCTCTCCACGGGCAAGTACGGTGCACGGTAAATAAATTTGTTGTAGCAAGCCGCAGACTCCCTCAAATTAATGTAGGCGGAATCAAACTTCAAAGAGAAACATAAACTGACAGCTACAATCTGGCCAGTGACAGACGTGTCAAAGAGAAAACTTATTATATCTAATACATAAAAAAGGTATCAGTTGCCTTCTTTGCGGAAATCTGAGTTATGATGCGCAGTCCCCGCTCCGTAACGATAGTTATTGACTTTCCGGCCTTTCCACTTTGGACATCCGTGTTGTTTACTGGGCAAGTCGCTGGGCTGCATGACTATGACTCGACAACATCTGAACTTCTAAAGCAGTTATAGGTACTAGTAACTACTTACTACTAATTTGACAAGTACATATAATCTATTACTTATTATATGTGTATCATAATACGGATATCATTCCCCATAAGAGAGTGGAAAGGCATCTATACTGCGACCTAGCATTCTGACGAGCAGCACTTTGTTGGAGAGGTACATATTTCCAATGACCGATGTTGAGCAAGATTGACATACTGCGTGATACTGGCCTGGCTTTGGAGGACCTTCAGTATTCGCCATATCGGTCCTGATCTACACTACCATAGTACCACTCTATAACCTAGTACTTGTACCGACATTCTATCAAGATTCAAAGGTCAATTTCGGGGCACTTTGAGGGCCAATGTTCCTTGTGATCTTGTATGAACCCGTCTGTGTGTCCTCTTCGCGGAGTCTTTTCTGCTATAGCTTTCCTGCCATACATAGCATTGGTAGGGGACGACTTGAACCGTATGTACAGCAGGCATATCATATATGCATAGGGATATTGTTTACTCAGAACACTGTGACTGACGTGTGAGGATGACAGCTGGATAGAAGGTTTTATATACCTAATGCACGCCAGCCTCAGCACATATGACTTACCTAAGGACAAGGTCGATTTCTGAACTGTCAAGACTTCAGGCAAAAACAGAGCTTTAGTTATTAGAAAGGTTATTTTAAAAATCCATACCATTTGTACTACTAACTATATAACTTTTAACTAAAGTACCCGCGTTAAAATAGTAAGATTTTGACTCTCCTGGCAAAGAACAAGAATAGCTTCAAGTTCCCACATACTAAAGTCATCAAGTACATATGTAATAATCTACTAGCGGTCAATGACTAACTAACATCCCCGTTATGACGGATTCGAAAAAGCCGAGAATTCCTAGGTAAAGTTACTTAGGTAACTATCATTTGGAGATCGATCTCTCAGGCCCATGTCATTTTGTTCTAGGGCATTCTACATTCAACACATGATTGAGTGGACAGCCAGCGCTACTAGCATATTACATCCTGGGGCTCGAGTTACACATATATATTGTACAAGAGGCAGAAATGAGAGCAAACAAGTAATAAAAAGTGAAAAAAATGGTGCCTGCCCCGGTGATTAAGAATTGTCGTGCGACAAATCTAGCAACAGTTATTGAGAAACCAAAATGAAGATAAAAAAAAGAGACTTGAGAACGACGTCAACATGCTTAGTCCTGGGTATCATAATCCGAATCATATCACGGCGTTCTCCAACGCAGGCATGCCCCATATTTTGTCAATCTTCAGTTCATCTCCTTGTTAACAAACAATTGCTTCCTCGTTTCTCTGCTCACATATACAGGAAAATATGCAGAACATATGTACAGGATCTCAGTACCATAAAACACCTTAACCACTAATATATTACATCATGCAACATGAAACAATGTTTACAGAAGTGAATATGATGGGAAACGAAGAATTTTGGAAGGAAGGGTGTTCGGGTTATAATCACGAGCATAGTGTAATTCATTTCACATGACCACACAGTCACCTTCGTTTTGTTTGTTAACAGCAGAACGCGAGACCCGGGTCTTTTGCATTCTACCACCACCCTTCTTAAGATCTTCTAGACGCTCGCGGGCTTTCACAAAATTTTGTGCTAAGATAGAAAGAATAAGTTAAATAGAGCCCTGTAATGCATGTTCAACTCTTTCAACTTACAGGCTGCCTTCCAGTACCATCTTTTGGCGTCCTCAAGATTGGAGGGAACACCTATGCCAACTTCTGAAAAGTACCCCATTGCATATTCTGCCTTCGCAAGGCCAGCGGTTGCTGCCTTTCTTGCCCAGAGGTAGGCTTCCGTATCGCTCTGCTGAACCATACCCTCCGCACCAGTTAGGTACCAGCCACTCAGAGCAAGCTCACTTTGGTGTTCACCCTGAGCGGCTGCACGAGTGTACCAAATGATGCTCTGTCGTGCATCGACAGGGCAACCCAAGCTCCCATACTCATACGCAGCAGCGATTCGAAATTGGGAAAATTTATATCCAAGTTCTGCGGCCTGCATGAGCAACTCCTTTGAGTAGGCCTCATCCGGCATAATAAAATCACGATTCTCAGAACTCTCATAAAGGAGTGCCAATTCGTGCAGGGCATGAGGGTTCTCCTCATCAGCGCCTTCCGCAGCCCGCTTAAGCCAAAAGAGTGCCTCGCGAGGATTTTTCGGTTGTCCAAGCAATCCTTTTAATAACATAATACCCATTTTGTACATCGCAGGAATGTTGCCCAAGGTGGCAGCCCGTTTGTACCATTCGATAGCCCTTGAGGGATCACGCTTCGTGCCCCCGCCGGCTTCCTGGCCTAACTCACAACAGACAGCTGTGCGGTAGGCCGACTCCGCGTGTCCCTGTTTGGCGGCTGATTGATATAAAAGGTAAGCTTCCTTAGGATCGGCTTCTAAGCCCAGAAGGCCTTGGCCGTAGCAGTCCGCAAGATAGAACATGGCTTCAGCGTAACCGGAATGCACCAATTTTTTTATGATCCTGTAGCCATCCATTATGTATTTCTCGCGATTTTTATTTCTCGTCTTGACATCCACTCTGCCATTTTCGTCCGCCAAGACTGATGCTGCCTCCACCAATGTTTTGGCTAATACTAGGTGTGTTTTAGAGTCTGCTGGCTTGGCATTGGCCATTTTCTGAAGTCGTTGTATCTCCTCGGTTGTGACAGGAGAAGAAACCCGGCGATCTGGGGCACCGCTTTGGGGACCTCCCGGCGGAGGTGTTGCGGAGGGATTCGAGTTATCGTACTGACGTATAGGTGGTGGTTTAGGGCCCTGATCAAGCCCGGGGCGGAAAGGCGTTGGATGATAAGGCACTGCATCGGGATTCTGCGATTGATCTGGAATGTTGTTTCCACTTTGCGAATTGTCGGAATATGCTAGCTGATTTATATGGTAAGGTTGCTGCGGCGCTTGCATGGAGCCTCCATGATGCTGGGGTGGCCATTGTGATCCATATCCACCTTGTTCATCGGAGTGAACTCTCGTTGGAGGCACTCTACTGCTCGAACTGTTTTGACGTAATTGGTGTCCTTGCGAGGGGTTGTTGGGAAGTCCAAACTGAAATCCTGCATTCTCGAATTGGTTTGGCTGTGGATGGGGAGCCTGGGCATCAAGTTCGGGCTTGTAAGCAGCATACTGACTGTCTGATCGTGTGCTCGTCGGACCCGTGGGCGCTTGTTGTTTTGACTCAGGAGCCAGGTGAAAATCAAGCGACGTGCCTCGGCGATGACTCTTCTTTCTGGAGTTAGGCATGGCGTCAAAATTGGGCATATCGAGATCATCGCCCTCGTTTTCGGGTGGTTCGAAGTATTCCGCCAAGATGTCATCCGAGGTGTAACGATCATGGTGACTGGAGGCATGATACGATTTGGAATCAGCATTTTTGTTACCTGTGGATCTCGTTTGTTGGGAGCCCGATGCCGTTGAAGGCCTAGGAGGGGGAGGGTCAGATCCATATTTAGACGCAGGTGGAGGAACAGGTTCCTGATACGTTGTCTGCCATGGATACTGTGGCTTTGGCTGTTGTGACCGGACAGCCGTTGGTGAATTCGGTGTGGTCGCGCTTCTCTTCAAGGGAGGCATTCTCTGTGACCCTCCGGTGTTAACATACGGCCGTTCTGGTAGGGGCTTTGAAGCGTCGTGGGGTTCTCTATGCCTTGGCAATGACATGTCGCGTCCGTGATCGTTTGGACCTATTCCCAAACCAGAAGGATCCCTCGCCTCACGCCGACCATGCGGGGGCCTGGACGTGGCAGATCGACTAGAATTGGATGTGTGTGGTCGCTCCGGTAGCTGTCCCTGTGACGATCTATCTGATAGTTGAAGATCGACTATATGTTTCTGAACCCCTGTGTCGGCAGATCCTCTCTGTCTATTGGGATCAAAATTTGGGTACGGGTTATCCCAGGACACAGTTGTCGAGGAAGATGGAGGGGGTCCTCGAGCTGAAAGACCACCTTAGCTTCTTTGCATCAACGCAACTTTTCGCCATCTGACTTAGAAGACTTACATGGCCCGAGCCGCGGTTGTTGAGGAAGCCCATTCATCGGTCTCTCTACTCGACCAGTTGAAGGCCGTGGATCTCCGCCTCTATGTCCCCTGCTGCTCGGTGCGTGTTGATTTCGCCGTCCGTCGGGCGGGTAGCCTTGCGGATGCTGACGATAACCCTGCGGCACATCATGACTTCCCAATTGTTGATCTGTATGAGATCTTGCTAGTCCATATGTCTGCGAAGTGGCATGGTCACCGCCCGAAACTCCCCGATCACTCTGATAACCATAGTCCTGGTATGACTGGTCACGGTAGCTCTCTTTCCCGCCTTTCAAGCCGGATGCGGGGACAGGACGCCCCTGGTCATGTTGTCGTGGGAGGGGCTTCTGAGAGGCCTGCTGTGGATAATAAGCCATTGCTGTTGCGTGTACGGTTGATTGTTTCGTTGCTAAGGAGGGTTTTTTTTTTTTTTTTTTTTTCCTTCCCCGATCTCACAACCGTAAACTGGTCAATCTCTACCCAGAATCATGGAGACGAATCCCTCGATCTATGCTTCCAATCGATGCCTAAGAATATTAGCAACTGCAGACGAACGTCGGGTTGCTGCTGATTAGAAGATATGGCATTAAAGTCTCACGCAAAGAACAAATGTCGCTGCTGATACACAGGACCAACTGATCGTTTCCAACCAGCCTCAGGTAACGATCGCATCCACCCCTTTCTTGACGAAACGATGACAACAGACACATGGGATGTTAATGCTGGCCTCCTTCCATTCCCCGTCAGCGCCGCGCTGACAGCTGTTGTTCAGCCCACAGAAAGGGTGAGAGGGTTTCACAAAAAGTGTTTGGGAGGAAGAAAAGAAGTTCTCGTTAATAATGATAACTAAATGTGGTTCGGGTTGGCTCCCTTTTTTCTGTTCAACTTGAACCAGCTGGGGCCAGTCACCCCGCATCTATAATAATAATAATCTATTATTAAAATCTGATAATAATTAAAAAGGAGTAGTATTGCTGTTGGTGTGTCCCAGCTAACTTCGCCATGGTTTCGAAGGGAGAGAGCTTAGTACATACATAGTACCTACTGAGTACATATGGAGTACGTGCTTACTTTCACCTCAGGTCATCTCTCTTTCAAGTCACACGACCAAGGAGGCTTTGAAGAGTCTCACGTCAACCCCGATATGTACCTAGGTAGTCACTTTTTCAAGGGTCAAGCTTTGTCGGGGGTTTTTTTTAGCAAGGGTTAATAAGGCTTCCAGGATCCCTCCTGAACAGGGGGTTGCTCCAATCATATCATAAAAGCCTCAGGCTTCTCGTACATATGAGTACCTGCTCTGTAGAGTATTGGTTGATTCTCAAGTAAGCGATCAAAGATTTGCAAGCAGAGAGCCCCTTAAAAAGGGCAGATGAGATATCATTAAATATCATTAATAATCCCCACGGTAATTACGGTAGTCCTGGAAAGGCCCGGCCCCTTTGATAAAATATGTAGACGGCGTCAGCATATGTAGCTTGAAGGTTTCATCAAGTCGAAAAAATGACATTGATGCTCCTGATCTAGTTAGATTCACTTAGGAGTTGGACCCATATGATATGATACTTTACGTACTCTGAATGATGGTCAAGTAATATAGTTATCTCATACACAGTCGCCGCATACTTATCGAAAATTACTTGATATACTATGATAACGAATTTACGCCCTCGCGGTTCTCAAAAGCCTGAGGCAATCAAGTCTCAATTTTATTGGCCTAACCTTGTCCCACCTTAGTAGAACCCGGAGCAAGGCTAATCAATAAACACCTAACTAAAAATAGAGTGGCATTCCTGTCAGGGAAACACCGTGATTCAGGCAAGCTTCATGCTGTTTTCTGAGGTAACATTTTTTTGGCCTTAGTTCCCAGACCTCTCTATATGTGCTTCGAGGGCTTGTTATATATAAGTTCAAATTGTTACATTTTTGGCCCGCGCCAATCAGCACCGGCGGCGGCGCGGCAATCGGAGTGTTCTCATATATGACAGCCTCGCTTCGATCGGGCTTGGAAAGCGGCGCCTTTTTCAATGGTTTCCTACATAGCCATTCCTCATTTGCGCTCTTTTGTTTATTGCCTCTCGCCCCGAGGCCGTCATTGCCATTAATTGAGCTTCCACCAGCCCATAATGTCACGAACTCTAACATGGCTGAAGATGCTAAGCGCGTGAGTTAATTTCATCTCGTTCGCAACATGAGTATTTGGTCTAACTTTTATGGTCACCGTAGAGGCGCGGTGCTCTGTATTGGTGGACCGATGTTTGTGCAGTCTATTCGACCGACTGATGAAGAGCTGTTCAAGGTACACCCCTATATTCTGCATTGTTGGACCCCAACTTATCGCGATCTTCCACGCCATTGGGAAGTAAACCCGTCGACCAAGAGCTAACTTTACGGATCTTGTTTATATAGAGATATAACCCTGACCTCCAGAAGAAGAGCCTTGAGAACCGTGAGCGTCGCGAACAAGAGTTCGATGAGTATGTGACGAAGTTGAAGGAGTGGTCCAAGTCCGACAAGTCCAGTACGTCCGATCAGGAGCTTCATACCACCCTAATCCTCCTAGCTTGGGGGTGACATCGAGCAGCCTTCGGTGAACATAAGCTGATGCTTCTATAGTATGGTTGGCCGCTAAGGAGTATCAAGAAAAGAAGCGCGCAGAGGCCGAGGCGCAGCCAGCACGCGCGAATGAGGAGGAAAAAGCGCAACGAGAGCAGATGAGGAGGGAGATGCAAGAAGGGAAATGACTACAATGAAATATGTCGACGATCGAAATATTCTCGGACTAGCCCAGGGTGTCTACTGATTCGGATGCAGACACCCTAAGGCCACCTAATTGGCAGATTGCTTAGGACATTCTGTGAGACGAGTCGTTTTATTGGGACATTGCAAGCTAGAATCCCCAAGTCCGCCGACATCGCCCAAATTTACGATTATTCATAGTTATTTAGTGGTTCAAAAAGGAAGGAAGGGATGGACAATGTCTTCATGTCCCGCGCTGCCTTAGAGCATTGCGGAATACGTCTCCACCGGAGAGTCATCGAGATAAAACTCTGTTTACATCTTCTCACTCACCTGTACATTACACAACTGAGCAAAACTGCCCGTAATATCTTGATATTGAATCAAGTCTATGCTCTGATCGATATATTTCACAGGATACATGATCTTCAGCACCAAGGCTGGTGCCATAGAATACACAAATTTGATTACCAAAAAGACGAACAGGTGTTTGCCAATCCTCTATTTTAATCATTTCCGTATTGAATTCAATGGCCGTATCGTATATTCCGATTCTTCAGCAGCAGCGTACTCAGTATAGCATATGGGACCCTCTTATTAGTGCCATTCCCTTTCGTATGAAATGAAAAAAAAAAGCAATTCGAGACTATTGTCTATAGATTTTATATCAAGATCAAGCTTTACCTAGGTATGTAATCCTCACCTATCATACCTAGCCCATCTTCGTGTACGACAGGAACTCGATCCAGTCTCTCTTCAACTACGTCCTAGAACTGTAGCTTCTAATTATATATCCTCAACTGGAACCCTGTATACATAATGGGAAAGACACTTGTATATATGATAGGAAATACATGGGACTTCATTCTATGTATGCATGTTTCTCTCGAAATGATACATGTGTGTTGCAAGCTCTCTTTCCGGCTTTCCTTTTTCCTTTTCTCTTTCTTCCCTTTTTTTCTTTTTTCCATTTCCTCGGTATTTCCAATATTCTTAATCTCGAAAGAAATCATAACGGAAATACATAATAAGCCGGAGCCTATTAGCATCAATAAACACCCAGACATATTTCTAGAGACACTATCGCTGGGTTTTCATCGGTATTAAGGCGGGTACCTTATCCAGAGTGAATGATGCTGATCTTTGACTCAATTAAGATCTGATTTGTAAAAATAAAATAAAATAACCAGGACAAAACTAAACCCAGCAAAATAGAGAAATGTTATGCTCTATTCTCAGCTTCTTTGATCATCTTTTTCAACCATCCATTCGATTTCCCGCCTCCCCTGTGTAACCTGTTCAGTGTTCAATTATATGCTCCATCTGGTGCTAAATAAGGAACTACTACGGTATGAATAATTAGTAATTACTTATTAGATAATAACTTTACACGAATTTCTCCTTTAGATTGCGTTCAATATAGGTCTGTTCTTGAGCTTGGACAAATCTTGCATGTGGGTTGTTGAGACAGGCAATCTTTGCTTTCTTGGTAAATCATACCCTGATTGATTATAGGATGGAGTAGGTATGTACTACTATTGTCCACAAGAGTGAGAGTTGCCATTTGAGTCTGATGTTTCGGAAAGAATTATCATTTATCGTAATAAATAGATTGATTGAAGAAAAATCACATTTCTTTCTTCTGCAAGCACTTATAATTAGTCTAATGCTCCTTCATTTGTCTTCTTGTTGTGTTTTTCTCAATTCCTTCCTCATTAACTTCCTTGCGCCTTTTTTCCTGAGGCCGTAGATGACCTTGGGAGACAACTTACCACAGAAGTAGCAAAGGGACTCCATTTAATATATTCTGATAATGGCATTTACAAGCGGGTATCCCGACCTAGGGCACGTCATCGCTAGCTCCTAGTTTACTTCAGGTCGACAGCTAGGGATAGCAATGTATGTAGTGATATTCCACTGACGATATCATACCTCAATGGTGTCATTGACAAAGTTCATATTGTCAGACCACCGTACTTAGCTTTTTCAATTGCTATGAGCGGTGAATAACTAAGTAGTAGTATTCGTGTTTGAGAACGTGAGCCTGACCATGCTGAAGTCGACATTTCTCGCCGCGCATAATAAATTGAGGCCGTGGAGGGATATAGAGGGTAAACACTTCAATTTCAAGCCTTGACCAGGTCGTGGGCTTTGGAAACAGAAAGCTAATGATGCATCTGCCACTATAGACGGAACCTTGATGGCATAACAGGTTCCGACTTGATCGGATAGTATGTAGCATTTAAGCCTGACTGCCTCAATCGAGTGCTACGAGTAGTTAGCCAGATTCGGCTGGATTTTTTTTATGGTCCTTCCCGGCCAGTTCTATTGAGAATTGAACCAGCGTCTTTAATAAGAGCCTGTCGCTTCAGGCGGTAGAGTATCGCATGTCGGATTGTCTTGCAGAGCAATGTAAATTGAGGATGTCTTTTTTTGGATGCGGGAGTTTCACTTGTACACCTACGAGCAAATTTTGGACGTCAAGACAAGGCTCACAGAGAGTATTGTCAATATGGAAACACCTGCAGCAGGAGGGTGGTGTGCACGTGCAGATAACTGTTAAGCAACGAAACCCACAGGGGAAAGGACGGGATTGAAAAATTCGGGAATAAAATTCAAATGTTGCTTGTACTCGTAGCACCTACCTAAGCGAATAGGTAGGTGCTACGTACGAGTATCGCTATCATATAAATATCGCCAGCCAGCATGGAATACACGTCGAAGCCATGGAAGCGGAGGGTGCCCCACTAGCTAGATGTGTTCTACATAAAGCCTTCTGCCTATCATAGAAGGTATCATAAAGTTTTCTGCCACCACGGATCGATATCATGGTCTGAGCAATCTGTTGTAAGCTTGTGGCCAATGGAATGTCTGATGAGACACTAAGCGCGTCTCATCCTTGGCTTATTGCGTCTTCTAGAAAGAGAATATTCGAAATTCTGGAGCCTGGCACTTCCTGCCTGAATACTACCCTGATGATTGATTTATTATTACTACATACTAGTAAGTAATATGATAGTAAATAGAGCAAGGCTTTCTCATGTGGAATGGTCCAATTTCACAGTCTTCTACCTAAAAGAAAGGAAAAAGGAAATAGGATTGCTTGATGCGCCGTGGCTTTATCAGGTACATACCTACTGCACAGCCTCATATGCTTGTTCACTCCAACAAAATTGGATCACCATTGTTGAACACATTGCACAAAGAACATGAGACACGGTTTGTGAGAATAATTATGAGTGATGATACAAAGGGGATTAATATGTAATAACTACTACTATTAATGTAATGATGGGTCTGTCTTTGTCTTGGATAATATAACTTCCAAGTTCCGGCCATAAAAATAGTACTAAGGACCACTAATACATCACGTGCATTCATCAAACCACCAAATGGCAAACGCGGCTCCAGTCTCCAGACTACACATCAGCACATCAGCACACCCTGTCAGCTTCAGGGCACCACATTCCTCCATTTCATTCTTCGCACCCTTAATCAACTGTAGCTTCTTCATCTAACAGTCCTCAATCTGTATCCTCTGCTCCCTTGATTAGCGACTCATCACACACTTTGTGTCCCGCCTACCCAGGTTGTCGGTGATAACACCTCACTCCGGATTCAAGCGGAACCACAACCGTTCCCTCTCCTACACACACTATGGCCGAGCGCGAGCCGCCCTATGATCCTTACATCCCTGCCAGCTCACATGCTGGAGGGAGTTCTAATAATCAGGCCGGCAACCAAAGGACGGCCGTGTTGCAAGCGGTAAGAGTCTCTATCTGCTGATGTTGAATGAGATGAGGTGTGATGAGGTGCTTCAAGCATACCGCCAATCGAAGGATCGATTCGGAGAGATATAGATGGTGGTTGCTGACTTGTTTATGCCTGGGCAGCAAATTGACGATACCGTTGGCGTTATGCGTGAGAATATCAACAAAGTTTCTCAACGCGGCGAGCGCCTTGATTCCCTTCAGGATAAAACCGACAATCTGGCTGTGTCGGCTCAGGGTTTTCGTAGGGGCGCGAACCGCGTGAGAAAGGAGATGTGGTGGAAAGACGTCAAGATGCGCATATGCCTAATTGTTGTTGTGATATTATTGATCTTAGTGATCGTGATCCCGGCCGGTATGTTCTGTATATGCTTAATTTTTCCCCTTTGATTATTCATTAGTATGATGCTGACACCTCTTTCATAGTCGTCGCAACTCGTCATTGAGCTCCGATCTCATGGAGTTGGTCATGGTTTATTGATGCTGCCTTTTCACTTGTACTCCGGTCCTAAAGCTATGGAGAGGGGTTCTTCGGCTTCTTGGAACTCTTTCCCTGTAATATGTGCCTTTTCTTGGTGTGAAGTGTGTTACTCTCATGATTGTTCCACCACGCCATTTCGGCGTTGTGAACTGCTATGATTCCTGGAGAGCTGTGGTTGATGACTTGCCGAAGGCTGTAAATGATACTGGCGATTATTACTCTTGTCCCACCTTTCCTAGTCTTTTTCCTTCTTTTTTTCTTTTTTTTTTTTTTTTCCTTTACTTTTATTTTCCACTCTTAAGGTAAACTTAAGCGAATTATAATGACTTATTTCCCCCACTTTTCGCTGCGCAATACCTCTTCTTGGCCTTTTAACGTCCAATATGATGAGAAACATCCCGATAAAAGACCGATGGATTATGTCATGGCATCCAAAAAAATCTGCCCATTCGGTGTGCCGGTGAGTAACTTTGAAATTGACTGGACCGAGGTTTGTACCTAAACCGGTTGCGTTGCACAGTATCCTATAGGCAATGAACATATGTATTCAACATGCTACATGTACAGTACGCTGGTGATAAATATATTGTTTTTTCTTTACTCATCTGGAAGTACGATAGTTATATGCCTTTGCTGGGTTCCTTACTACACAAGCATGGTACATCTATAGGTCCATAACTAAGCGGTCGAAGTCTTCAGACCAAATAATGGTACAAAAAGATAAAAATTACAGGGAATGTTATTAATTGTATGTTAATTACAATAATTTGAATTTGAATAGCCCGTGCCACTGGTTCATAAACCCCGCCATATCCAGTTATCGTACGATCTTTTTTTTTTTTTTTTTACTACTTTTGCGACTGCTCCCTTTGATGGGAGAACCTTTTCATGTGTTTTCCCTCTTTCGTCAGGCCCCTTGTATAAAAAAGCTTTCTCTTGCAAGGACCTGGATACTTTCTTAGTTTGCATTTGTTAAACTCGACGCAGCTCACCGCCCTGCATCCGCCCAAAAACGTTGCGCCGACAAATTAATACATAAGAGAGATTTCTGTTGACCAGTCGTTTTAACTGGAAAATCCCTCTCAAGGGCCCGTCAAGGGACTGCTTCTCATTATTTTGGTCCGCAGTATAAAAGTCTGCTCCTGCTGCCTCAAGCTCCAATGCTTCTCTGACTGTATTCAGGGCTGCCTGTCCAGTGCCCGCGTACATTTTGGCCGCCGCAATGTTATCCCTTCACCCAACGATGCGGAGAGCCGTTGCCTCTAGATCGCTTGGTGCATTCTCAACGGCAGCTAGGACAATTGCATTCTCTACTGTTCGCTGCTCTACCAATTCCTTTCGAAGCCGAAGTTCCTTGATTCCTGTGTCATTATCCCAGAAACGTTGTTACGCTCGCCCCACAGAACCTCGGCTGTCCTCCACTCGTTCGACGGTTGTCCAACTATTGAGCAATATTGGCTCGAAGCGAGAAGTCCAGCAATATTTATCCCATTTCACCTCCGTCTCATCTCAGCAATTTGCTGTGATCAAGGTTGGTGGTGCGACTATCACCGAGCATCTGCAGACCCTGTCCTCCGCGCTCGCCTTCCTCAACCATGTCGGCCTTTATCCAATCGTGGTTCATGGCGCCGGGCCTCAGCTTAACAAAATGCTCGAAGACGCCGGTGTGGAGCCTCAATTCGAGGATGGAATCAGAGTCACCGATGGCAAGACGTTAGCTCTGGCAAGGAAACTGTTTCTCGAGGAGAATCTGAAGTTAGTGGAAGAGCTCGAGAATATGGGCGTAAGGGCTCGTCCCATCACGACTGGAGTCTTTACGGCAGATTATCTGGACAGGGAGAAGTACAAACTGGTTGGTAAGATCAACAAGGTCGACAAGAGACCGATTGAGGCGGCTATCGAAGCTGGGTGCCTTCCGATTTTGACCTCCATGGCCGAGACTTCCGAAGGGCAGGTGCTCAACGTGAATGCTGATGTGGCGGCTGGGGAGTTGGCCCGTGCGATCCAGCCACTGAAGATTGTGTATCTTGCCGAGAGAGGTGGCTTGTTCAATGGTGACACTGGGGGGAAGATCTCTGCCATCAACCTTGACGAGGAGTACGATCATTTGATGTCCCAGTGGTGGGTACGACACGGGACGCGACTGAAAATTAAGGAGATGAGGGAGCTGCTGATGGATCTGCCACGCACTTCAAGCGTCGCTATTATTCATCCTGCAGACTTACAGAAAGAACTCTTCACGGATTCTGGAGCCGGCACTCTCATTAGAAGAGGCAATAAGGTCCATAGCAAGTCATCACTTTCCGAATTTGAGCATCTCCAGACATTCAAGGACGTTCTCGTCCGTGACCGGGAAGGCCTCGATGCCAAGGCTACAGTGGACCGATATGTAGAGGGCCTGAAAACGCGTGGGTTTAAAGCATACTTCGACGAGCCTATGGAGGCACTCGCGGTTGTCTTAACCCCACAGGAAGGATCTCACCTTGCCCATCTTGCATCATTCACTATTACTAGGGCTGGATGGCTAACTAATGTTGCCGATAATGTCTTTGCTAGCATTAAAAAGGAATTTCCTAAGCTGGTCTGGACTGTCAAAGCAGACGACGAGAATCTCACTTGGTTCTTTGGTAAAGCCGATGGTAGTTTGTCCCGTGATGGGGATGTGCTATTTTGGTATGGGATGGAGGATGGGGATGACATCAAGGAGTTAGTCCTTGAGTTCACTAGGTATGGCCGTGGAATGTTTGGTGATATCAATCTCGAATCAAGGCTTCACCGCGCTGCTCATGCTGGATCTCCTAGCTTGAGTGCAGCTGCTGCCCAACAGAAACGCAACTTCTCGACTACCGGTTGTGCGAATGCCCTTCGAGCCTCCCGTCGACGGCCGAATTCGGTAGCTGGCCAGCCTTCTCGAACATACACCACTACCAACCCAAACCCCCCATTTGGTGGGAAGAACGTGTCCAATAGTAGACCATCAAAAGTGGCTCTGATTGGGGCTCGTGGCTACACGGGTCAAGCCCTGATAAACTTGCTAAACGAACACCCCCATCTGGACCTGCGTCACGTTTCGTCCCGTGAGCTAGCAGGCAAGGAGCTCCAGGGTTATGATAAGCGAGAAATAATTTATGAGAATCTTAGCGCCGAAGATGTGCGACGCATGGCTCAGAATGGAGATATTGACTGTTGGGTCATGGCTCTGCCAAATGGTGTCTGCAAGCCTTTTGTCGATGCGGTTGACCAAACCTCCGGCAGTGGCGGTGTCATTATCGATCTGAGTGCTGACTATCGTTTTGACCCCAATTGGACCTACGGTCTCCCAGAGTTGGTCAACCGCTCGTCAATAGCTCGGGCAACCCGAATCGCCAACCCCGGATGTTATGCCACAGCCGCTCAAGTTGGAATTGCCCCTCTTGTCCCATACCTTGGGGGTCAGCCCACTGTCTTCGGTGTCTCGGGATATTCTGGGGCCGGCACGAAACCAAGTCCAAAGAACGACGTAAACCTGCTCACAAACAATATTATTCCCTATAGTCTGACAGATCATATTCATGAAAAGGAGATTAGTTCGCAACTAAAGACGGATGTGGCTTTCATTCCTCACGTTGCTGTCTGGTTCCAGGGTATTCATGTAGGCTTCCTTCGACCGTGGAATGTCAATGCTGTAAGAACCATGCATGCTAATACTCTCTAGCACACCATCAATATTCCGCTAAGTCAAGAGATGACATCTCGTGACATTCGAAACATCTTCCAAGAGCGCTACGCCGGAGAAAAGCTCGTTAGGATTGTTGGTGAACCGCCCCTTGTTAAGGACATAGCTGGCCGTCATGGTGTTGAAGTTGGTGGCTTCGCTGTCCACTCTAGCGGGAAGCGCGTGGTTGTTTGTGTCACAATCGATAACCTTCTGAAAGGGGCGGCTACTCAATGTCTCCGTAAGAATAGCTACTTCCTTACATTGACTATTCAGTTCATTCGTGACGCTGACTCGTGGTTGTAGAAAACATGAACCTTGCGCTTGGCTATTCAGAATACGAGGGAATCCCGCTTGAATAGACTGAATTAAGATCCTTTTCCAAAATTTATAACCGAGGAAGGTATCTGGGTAGACCTACTACCTAAAGCCGAGCTTTGTATATGGCCAGCTCAGCTAATCGCATTTTCCTTCTATTTTTATTTCATACCCGGCGTATCTATCTCCTCGATTCTGTCTATTGGATTACAAGTATACTCGTTGTCTAAAAAATCACCTAATCTGCTGTGAAAATCACAGATATGGCAATTGTAACATCTGAACTCTGTGCGTGTTGCCGATGGGGGGAAAGGGGACCGAAACCAAAAGTAAGCTGTTTCTAACATATATAGAGACGAATGGTGAAGAAATTCTAGTAGCCAGAAGATATTGTATCTTTTAAGGAAGCTGAATTCGACATTGATTGGTATGTGCAGAGAGTTTTCGTCTATTCCATATTAAGATGCCATTGCATCGTCTGCCTCTGCCAAAAGATTTCATGGTTTCCTCCACTGTTGACAAGAAGGCAAAAAGACAGAAATTCTGATCTCTTGCTATCTTCCTGCTACTATGAGAGACCTCGAACTTGGAGCCGCGTAATTCCTTATTGAGTTTAGTCGCGTTCTGGCTCCTTTATGGTTCGAGTTACCTTGAAAACGAGCCAAAACCACCAAAGGACATAAAAAAAGGTAACTCCTCGCCGGTAAAATTGGACCCTTCATTGCATTTTGATAACGCCATTCATCAATGTTTTCGGGGCTGGTATACGTTTCCATTTGAAATTTTCAAATATTTATTATGAACTTGCGATCATAATGAACACACCAGTTTATTATTATTGATCTCTTTAAATAAAACTGGTTGGATACTTCATCAGAATTTGACACTTGTGAAGCGGCGAATCCATCCACCGTTCTGTCACGTCAGATTGACACTCGTTTCGTTACATGACACGCCAACCCTGTCTTCACATGGACGAAGTGGTTTTGACGGTAAGCTAATTGTGAAGTGGTTCCTGACAAATAAATCAAGAAAAGAAGATTTAATTTTGAATAGAAGTTGTCACAAGAATAGACAGACACATTCCAGCCAGTGATTCAATTGTCTAATTGAGATCAAGAAAGCACCACTACTGGTCCAGAGTAAAAGCGGGCGAAATGTTCTATAGTCATGATAGTGAGTTCTTTCTTTTTCTCGTTTTCTTTTTCCTTTCTCTTCGTGCACACAGCTCCATTCGCGGGGACCATGGTCAAGAGTCGCAATTTGGTACTGGCTCTTCACCAGGCCCAGAGATTGTTTCATCTGATCGTGGTGGACTAACCTTGTTATGATATATATAGTTCTTACGTCTGGCGAGCATGGAGTCGCGACGATCTGGTGAGCCAAGGAGTTTTGCTTGGATGCCCTTTTCTAATATCACCCCTCAAACCCCTCTGCCACAAGAAGAGGCGATATCAAACTGCATTGTATGTCCTAGAATCCGAATTTAACCGTTCGAGAACGACGCACTAGGCTTGTTGCGACCTTGGGTTCTGCAGCAAAAAAGGTGAATAGAAAGGCCATCTTGGGTGTGGATGTTCCGAGGGCGTGTGATACGATCATGCACCCAGAAGTCCCTATGGCGCTGAGACTCCAGGGAAACTTGCTGTGAGTTCACTGGAGCTGAAATATATTACCAGCGGGAGGCATTGACGTTTGCAGATATGGCGTGTCTAGGGTGTATAACCAGCAATGCGTTTACACGCTTACCGACGTGCAGGCCATGCATGATAAAATGAGGACAACAATCAAAATTATTCGAGGAATAGGGTTGGATCCTGAAGCTGGAAAGGCAAAGTATGCTCTTATGGATCGTGTTGCACCGTCTAGCGATCTTTGAAATAAAGCGCTAATTTTGGACATGAAGGCCAGACCAACTTATTATACCACATGATCCAACATTCATGCCTGAGCTAAGCCTTCCAGGTTTGGATTTCGATTTCGCAAATCTCGACATAAGTACAGGAGAAAGACTAAAACTGCATCCTAACTTGCTTGCTTCTGAGCTTACAAATTCCAGCGACTCAATCCTGATGGATAGACACCACATTTCGATTGACATATCTTCTCCAACTGTTGTTCCAACCATTGGTCGTATTCGGGAGGTCGGCGCAACCAGTGGAATGGGCAGCGCGCAGCATGAGACTCCTTTAAGAAGGCCGTCGATTTTTGGTGATGAAGAAGGCGTGCTCCTTCAGCCTGATTTTGAATTTGACGAGGAAGGCAATATCGTTGAACTCAACGTGAAGGACCCTCCAGATCAGGCAGAGAATCTTACACATATGCAGCATGAGCAAGACGCTGAAGGGAAGATCAGAAATGACACAGGAGCCGGATTTTTGCTTCATGAAGACCAGGTAAAGTAGTCAAGTGGTGGTTTAAGCGAGGATGCCATGCCTGACTCACGTGTATTAGCCTGCCGAACCTATGGACATTGGCAAAGACAACGGACTCCTTAGCGGAGGTGGCCTTGACCTCTTTCCCCCTGGTGAACCGTTCCCGAAGCGAGGTCGTCTCCCTGACCCCGATTACGGGTTAGAGTTTGCTGCTTCACCTCAAACCCACGAGGCCCCGTTGCGTCCGAAAAAGAGAAGTATTAAATGCCTGCAAATGGATGTGCCTCAGCAACTTCGCAATATAGACTTGGCCAAATGGGACAGTGAATATCTATCCAACATGGCCTCTGCATATCTAAGCCGCCAGAGTAACAAGTCGATCACTCAAGCAAAGAAAAACGCTGCTTCCTGGGTTTTTGGCCATGGAATCGGATCCGTCGGCCTGGGCCTTGGGGTATCTCGGATCACCCACCCCCTTCACTATTTCTCTGGGGAACACCTCCTGGCGGCATTGCATAAACAAAAGGAGCGCAATGCAGGGCAAAAGCGCAGCTATAAACATGTTAATGAAAAAGATTCTGGTGATGATGGAAGGCGTGTCCGTGCGCGGGACAAAGGAGGATATGAGGAAACCATCGGTCGTGGAGAAATCCCTGCAGAGATCGATGGGCAAGTGCACGAGGTATGGATGCATACTGTCCTCTTGTTCTGTACAGCTAGTTCGTATGGCACCGAATCTCATATGTTCGTGTATCAGGATGTCGAGATAGGCCGTCACGCACCGCCGTCCCTTCATGACGATGCTTCTTCCCAAATGCCATGGAACACTACTGCTTCTATCCAGGGATCACGACATGGATCCTCAGCTCCCAGCCTTCCCCGTCCGTTTGAGACCGTAGAATCCTCTTCACATAGACAGCTTGGCGGGCTGGGAAGGATTGGCCATCGGTTTGCAAGCTCTAGTCCGCTCGCAGGTCGTGGGCTTCCGTTTGATCCCAGTAGACGTGATAGGCCAAGTCTCTTCTCTATCTTCGGAAGTGAGAGTGATGATCTAGATACCCTAGGAGGCTTTACCCTGGATTCTTACTACGGGGAGGAGCGTGTTGAAGACGCTGTCGGCACAGAACCCGAAGGCGAAGGCTATCAGGCTCTCATCCGACCCAATACCCTGGACGCTCAGACCGTTGCTGCACTTCAGCTGCGTGCGTCGACTTTGGACCAAGATTCGAGAAACTTTCTCGAGTTCGTCAACAACGGAGTCAGATCCATTGGGCAAGAACCTGCGGAAGATGAGGTCATTTCGAGTAACGAGATTACCTTTTCTCATCTTCTGCCGCCAGAAACCACTAGTTGCATGGTGGCTACTCAAGGACTCATGCATATTCTCACCCTTGCCACAATGGATATATTAGCAGTGCGCCAGGTGTCTACCGGGGTCCCAGGCTACAGTAATGGACATGACACATTTGGGGATATCATCCTATCTGTCAGAGTTGCATTTGACTAATAAGTTAAAGGAACTTGAGTAAACCATATGATTGAGTCAGCTAGACCATCCCAGAGTCAGGGATGGTTGCACGCCTTGCGATAATCTCTGCGCATATTTCCCATTTTTTTTTCTTATAAATTGTCCATTTCTCATGTCTTCTTATTTTCTACTTATTCTATTTCTTATTTTCTCATTTCCCCATTGTCTAGCTACTAATTATAAGCTATAGTATGATGTTTCACGTTCGATCAAAACTTGTTGAATTTATTGAGCCAAACTACTCTAATGGGATCTGAAACATTTTCCCAAGCATCGCTTCATGGTCTAGGGCTAGCCTGGTATACGTACTGAATTCCAGAGATGGTTCATATAGTACGAAGATATTTTACCAATGTAAACTGCAAGGTCACATGTATTGCTGGAGAGACTCCATACAGCGTATGGTATGAAAAGGTATCATGGTTTGGTTACATTATGTATACTAGCTTGATAACCTGCACCAGAAAAGTAAATGGGGACGCTAGAGTAATACGGACTACATAATAGTACTATACTACTATACAAGAAAAAATTTAATTCAGCCCTATGAAGTTACAGAAAGCTCTACGATGTAGCTAGCTATGAGCTTGATCTGACTACCTATGGAGAAAAAGTATGTATGTATCATAGTAGTTCTCGTCACTCGATATGTAAACATTCCCATTTGTGCAATCCATGTCGCCACTTACATCCGTAAAAATACCTATCTGCGAGAATATTTTCATCCATCTAGAGGATTTTTCGGATGAAGAAGCTTTTTCTTTTCTTTTTTTTTTTTTTTTCTAATTGCTTGCGCCTGTCAGTAAAGGATTGGTATTAATAATATTGTAATTATATTAATGTCTACACCTAGCAGACTGTTATATGTCTACGGTCGGTAGTTCGAGAAATACTATGGGGCAAAACGTCCTAGATGCCGGCGAACCTAAAGGGAAAGGCGTCTCGGGAGCTTTGACCACTTAGTTATGTACCATGTACGAGCTAGTCTACTTACGACTTAACGCGCACGTTCTCCGTACAGATATCATAATCCAGAGAGTTATAACAGCTGTCCTTTCTCCTTTCTCCTTTTCTTCTCGAATCTTATCTTTTCATTATGGTATACTAATAATAATAAATTAAGAGTGCGGTGTACGTATGGCGAAGTGATCTGGCATGCCAAGAAAGAGTGTGGGGGCTGCATAGATTTCGGCCCTTGTTTTCTTTGGTGGTTGGGCAACTTTGGGGTTCAATCAGGCTCAGCAGCAGTGGCAGTGGCGGAGCAATCAGCTGCAGCTTCGGGTGCTGATCGAGGGCGCGTTATCTTTGTTCTGTTCAGGAGTCGGCTGCATCAACGGTTTTCGGGGAAGATATAAGGGAAGTTTTGATAGTTATAAAGTATATACATTTATTTAGATACGCAGTAATAATTTGAGAGTATTTACTGGGTACTAGGTATGCTGTTTAAAGTATTACGGTTACGAGAATTCTGCAAACAGACATACAGATTAATCATCAGATGAATGTAATTTCCCTTATCGTACGTACATACGAGATGAGCCAATCAGAGACGAGGAACGATCCTTTGTACCCCGGCCGAGTAGTCAGCGCGTGACAGAACAAAAGAACAAGGCAAGCGGGATGAAAATTACGCCGACGCGAGAGGCTTTCGCGTAACTTAACCACGTCTTGTCCTCGTCTCTGTCCTGTTTCCGTCTTGTCTCTTCCATTTTTCTCTGTTTTTCTTTCCCCCCTTCATCGTCTTTCTTTCACCGAGTCCCAGTCCGCCTTTTTCCATCGTCGTACCCCAAAACAACAAACAGCTACATAATCGCGTATTTACAAACAACAACCCTTCTTTTTTTTCCTTTTCGGTTCTCTATCTTCGATATATATATATATATATATATCGAATCTGGCCTTCAAAACGATGGGTCGCACCGTCGACCAGGAAGTCCACGCTGCGTTCGTGGAGTTTCGCGCCAAGGAAGACGATAAGGTCTGTGTTGAATCTGTATTTCCCTGTATTTGGGGTAATATTTCACCCAAAACACCAACAACTCCGATACTGACATACTCTCATACAAACGTTTTATATACAGTGCCTTTCCGTTCAGTGCATTTATTGTCAACAGATTCGAGCAAAGAATACTTCACGCCAGAAGCAGCATTTACTTGAGTGTCCTGGCCTTCGTGGTCATCCCAACGCTCCTCAGCCGCAGCCAACTGCACCAGGTCCAAATGGCTTGGGTCCAGGGAACGGGTACTCATCTGCTCCCCAAAATGGTCCGGTCTCTGTCTCTACCGCGACTGGAGCTGGTCCTGGTCCAGCTCCGGGTCCAATGTCGTCGGCAAATGGTCCTATGATGTCCAATGGAGTCAATCCTCATAGCAATACCATTCAGAGTCCTATGCAGACTCTGCAAAACCGCGCATCGCTTCCCGCGTCCGGTGGTCAGCAGCAAACCGTAACCGTAGCCGGCCCTTCGTCAGCATCTGCATCACAACAACAACAACAACAACAACAACAACAACAGCAACAGCGATCTCAGAATACGCCCAAAGCCAAAGCTCCCAGACCGAGCACATCGAATCTCCCCGCCCCGCCGCTTGATGACGTGCACGCCGCCTTCGTTGAATTCCGCGCCAAGGAAGATGACAAAGTAAGGGACAATCAATCAATACAATCACACTCTGCATTGAAGCTAACTACCGCAGTGTTTGTCCGTGCAGTGCATCTATTGCCAGCAGGTTCGGGCGAAGAACACCAGCAGGCAGCGTCAACACCTTCTAGAGTGCCCTACCTACCTCAACGTCATGAAAGACTCTATCCCTGCAAACAATCTTCTCCACACATTCCCCGAAGGCGATGTTGCCCGTTCTTTGCAGATCCCTGTTCCGGCCCTGGAGCTGGATTTCCGCATGAGCGTCAAGTTTAACCCCAGAGTCAGTGTTGGCCCCGGTCTCTGGGGCCAGAGAGATTGGATTTCGTTTGTTGGTGGCCAGTGGGCTGGCCGGTGGGGCAAGGGTATCGTCCTGGTATGTTCACGAAGGAGCTTCCTATTCCACCTCTAAGCTCCCGGATCTAACTTATATATGTTCCAGCCTGGAGGCCAAGATTCACAGGTTACCGTGAAGGAGTTGGCCACAAGTGTCAGTGCGGATTATATCATTCAGACGGCCGATGACAATCCCGCCTACATTGTTGTCAAGACCACTGGCTGGCTGACTGGTGCTAAAGATGTTTTGGAGAAACTGGGTGATCCGGCAGTTGCTGATACGATTAACCCAAGCACCTACAAATATCGCTTTGATCTTTCAATGGAGACTGGTGACGAGCGGTACGCATTTGTCAACACAGTGATGTGGGTTGGCAGTGGATGTCGGCGGGGTCATGAACGTGAGTTTGCATTCATTCAGACGACAGATAAGGCATTCAAATTTACTAACGGCGTTCTAGTCATTTTCGATGCGTTCCGCCTCAACTGACCTCCCCCTATAGCAGCATTATACTTATACTTACTATATTATAGTAGACGGACGGGTCCCTCTTTTTTGCATTGCAAACGTAGGGTCTATTTTATAGTGTTTGGCAGCGAAGTGGTGGTGGGGGGTTTTCTCTTATATTTTATATTCCTTCGTTTCAGGGTTGATTTTGTTTTCACTGATTTTCTGATACTGACCGGTCTGATTGTTAACCGTTGTTTTTTTTTTTTTTGCTCAGGCTGCCTCTGCTATCTTGATTTGGGTTCCGGGTCGTTTTTTGTTATTTTTTCGGGGGCGATTTTGATCGTTATATCTTCCATCGCACGAACATCTTTTTTTTTTTTCGGTCTATACCGGATGTATGGGTTTAATTTGGGTTTCAGCTAATCAACATTTCCTGATTTCGGTTTACATGGCATGCCTTTTTTTATAAGTTTAGTACAGCGAGCAGGATTGAGGAGACCCTAGCTAGAATGCTTTGCAGGGTTATCTTGCATGTTCACCGAACAATTAATAAGTTTGTTATGGTCTGAAATTCTGAATGAACTTATTATATATTACATTTGGTGGTTTCTCGTATTTATTGTTTTATTAGTATCGTAGTATGTACCTGGTAGGTTTTAGTATTTACATACTACTGTTATTTTGCTTGTTATTACTACTGCAATGCACCTGGTCTTTCTTTTGTTATGTACATACATACATGACATCTCAAACATGAATTAATTACACCCAATTAATATTGATTGAGTGGATCTTAGGTATGTAGCTCGAGCTTAATAATTACTAAGTTATTATAAAGTTAAGAAGTACTGCAGACCAAGCTATGTATGATACTTAGTACTACTGGAAAAAAAGGTAAACATTTTGAACGTATAGTACAAAAGTTACATTTGCATGTTCGATAAATAACTAGCATCCAGTCATATTCTCCGCACTTATACTAAGTAACTTATTATAAACAATCCGCAGGTATTCTAATAAATCAGTACATACATACTTGGACATTGATCTCTACAGAAGACAGAATGTATGTACATACCCGGTCCTCCATAGGTAGTTTTAGTTCGAGACATGAACTTGGTAACTCGATCAATCTCCAGTACTAGTATGACAAGGTATGGTTTACTAGGTAGGTATGAGAGGCATATAACTAGTATTAATAATAGCAGGTATATGATAATAGTATGCAGCATGCGACAGCTTGCTTTTTAAAAAGCTCTTCTTCTAGGAACAAACTACCCTAACTAATGAGAAGGTTAACTTTAAATATCGTCCCCAAGCTTCTTCGTTGGAACTAGAAACAGAAACTAGAAACTAGCTTTTTGGTTCATGTATGTAATAATAGTTGGTATATTATTAGGTAGCTACTAGCTAGTATCATAGGTACTTCTGTATTAATTGTAATAATGGAGAGAGAGAGAATTCACTGTCCAGTGCCTGAAATCTGAAACATTCGTCGGGACTCGGCCTTCTTCTATCCATAATCTTAACCACTCCATATATACATATCGCCGAGCCTGAGCAGCAACGGGCCGACTTTTATTGAAGCCTGGGCATAACCGGCGGAGTACTTTCTTCTTCGAATCGATCCATCCGCGATGGAGGCTCTTCCTGGAGCTACATAATAATGTACGGCTGCGTAATCCTAAGATCCTAATAACAAAAGTTTCCTAGATAGTATGTACTAGTTGGCAGTTAGGTAACTGTCACTTAGTAACTACCGCTGCTGCTTCTAGAAAACTATCATGGGCCTATTTGGGTGGATGATCTCTTTACGGGAATGAATCCCCGCTTCGGTGCTTCCAACAACATAACTGCCATTCACTCGGGCAATGACTAGTTTTTCATCTATATCTTCCTCTTCTTTACGTGAGATCGAGCATTACCATGTAGAAAAGGCCATAACTGGTTTGCTAATCTAACTGACCGGCCACCCAACGGAAAAAGAGGCAGGATGAATCAATCAGATGCGACGAGACGTGGACTGGTGGAGTGAGAGAGAGGACGAAAGTTGAGCGTTTTGTACCACCTCCTCTCAAGAGAGTTAATAAAGTCAACTCCCCCAGCCGCAAACAACACGAGGGTCCAAGGACAACAAATTCCCAGAGCTAACAAGCATCACTTTCAAACCGGAGACCATGTCAAAGGCTGAGACCAAAGAAAAGAAGTGCCATGAAAAAAGAGCCGAACTCGCATACTGCAACCTCGCCATCCATTTTGTCGCTCCCAAAGTCGAGCGTGACTATCCTGACTATGAAATGCCCGAAACGGTCGGATCTCTCCTCCTCCGGTTTCACGACTGCATCTGGCCATCTAGTATTATACCAATCATACTGAAGGCGAGACTTTCTTTTTAGCTCGGTATATTTCCAAGCGCGATTGCTGACTTGTGGAAAGATTGGAAGATGAACTCCGGCATCCTCGTTAGGTAAGTCGAACCATCACATACTGCTCTATCATACCTCCATACAATTTCCAAAGCCTGATCTAAGACTATGTGTAATACAGAGGATGGCCGCGCGACACTGAGAAGAAAAATCGCGTCTTCGTAAAAACGCAGGGGCACATGACAGCCTCTTTCAAAGACAGCAAACAATTAACCAATCCAGCCCATCAGGGCAAACACCATACCGCGCACGGCTACATGAGGACACAGAACAGCAGAGAGGTTTTGCGAACCTCTCTTGAAGAGGAAAAGGATGCCGGAAGTTGAATAAGGTGGTGTGGCAGGCGGAGGAAGAGTTGTTACGAGGCACTCGCATCTTTTACTGAGGTCAAATGTCAATGCCACCACCCTACATCTATGACCATTCCGCCCTTAAGAAGAGCTCCGCGCATGTCGATCACTTATGGGAAGAAGTCAGGAGCTTATTTCTTAGGGCTGCCAGATGCCGTGCACAGGCCGGGGATGAGGCAAATTGGATTGATTACGTTGCTGTCCCCCTCCTTCGGCTGTCGTTAAGCCAGTCAGATTTAATGGACGTCATCGAGCTAAACAATATGTGAGTGCATTTCCAGTTGAACTATATTTTACTCAATTAGTAATAATTAATCTAACTGTGGTGGTTGCTCAGGAATCTCAAAGCTTTATCATTTTTTTTTGGTTTGAGCCCGGGAGTGAGCGAAGCGAATAGGCAGGTGCTACGAGTCTGAGCCACTAGCTACCAGACTAAAAAACTCTACTACAGTAGTAGTTTTTTATCACATAGGACGGCTGAGCCTGTATGCCTACCTGCACTTGAAGGCTGCTTCTATATATCATATTACTGTCAACGACTGGGCGATACTTCATCGGCCTGTACCAGTATTGGGAAGAGAATAATGTCTGCTTCATCTAATCCATTTTTTCCACCTAGCGATTGGAGAGGTCGAGTTATTGTCCTATCTCCAGTGCCATATGATTCTTGGCTGCAGCTAGGTGACAAACTGAGTGAGATCGTTGATCAAATGGAAGAACTCTACTGGCGTGAGAAGTCAAAAGTATCAGAAGCATGGACTACTTTTACTTGTTCCAATGCATTGGTTGACGGCAGCCCAGGGATTATGAAAATTCGAATACAGTAAGCACTTTATATCATACGAATATAATAATAAGAGAGCATTATAAAAAAATTGGATCTCTGGACTGACTCTAATTACTACAGAATACCATTCGAAGGCTCAGTGTTTAGTGTGCCTTCTATTAGAGCACAGCAAGCGAGTGAAATTTCGGTTATATTGTAAAGACGGAGCTTGCTGCTCTTAAGCAACCATCTGAGACAGAATGTTCCTCAGCACCAAGATTACTTAACTATTGTGAAATGAAACAGACCGATGATATGATAGTTCCACAGGGATCAGTGTATTCTCTACATTTTAATGAATCGATTACCCGGAGTTCCACTTGGTGATATCTTTTGGCAACTAGATGCAGCAGAGCGCCAGGATAATCGGGGTGCATTTAAAATTGCCTACGAGTATGTCATCACCAAGGTTTTCCTGTTTCCTTTTTCTCTCTTCTTTTCTTCAGTTCGTGATCTTACCAGTATTTATATATGTACTTAGCAAAATACATTCATTGTACCTGTGCATTCTCGCCGTAGCACTATCACGAACTCAACCTCTTTTTTGCGGTAGCCTGCCAGAAAACCGCCGGACTGACCAAACGAATCACACTGAATCACTGAGACCCCGACACTTCGAGCAATGACACCTCCGACCCGCGCACTATCGCGAGAACTCCGCGGACTTGGGGTTGACCCTGATGCTCCTGCCCTACCGGGAACCTTCGAACCCTCAGTCAATGAAGAACCTGCCGCCGCCGCACCCCCAGAGCCTAGCCAGCCAGCCGCCCCGGTGCTGTCAACCCAGTTGGCATACATCAAACGCCTCGAAAACAAGCTTCATGGCGCGGACCTTGAGAGGAAGGCGCTAGAATCACGCCTCACCGTCCTTGACTAGCCAGCGTCGCCCTGAACCCCAGGCCTCCCCATGCCCTCCATCGAGCGAACCTCGACCCAACCCGCCGCTGAAACCCCCAGGGCATCACCTCGGCCATCCTGATAACCTGCTTCGGTGAGACCCTGCTGCCAGATGTGGGTTATAATAAATCCTTCGCCGATGCCCCGATCTTCGACGGTTAGCGATAAGGAGCCTGGAAGAGGGCTCTCAAGGTTAAACTCAAGAACAGCGCTTGCCTCTTCCCGACGCCGGCACGAGCAGGTACAATGAATGTATTTTGCTAAGTACATATATAGATACTGGTATGTAAGATCACGAACTGAAGAAAAGAAGAGAGAAAAAGGAAACAGGAAAACCTTGGTGATGAGAACTTGAAGACTTTGCAGGGCTTGGCGTCACGTGGCGAGCGAGGTCGCAAGGTAATAACAGTGGTATCATCACATTGGAGAGAATTTAATCTGGGATAAAGAAAATAAGAAAATGTAAGTCTGACTCTTCCTGAAGAATTCCGGTTTTATAATTTATATAAAATATCATTCGATTCTTGTTTCTTATTTTAACTTATTTTGGTAGATGTATTGTTGACTGGAAGTGGACTCGCAAGCCTAAAAAGCTTGATCAGTGGAGGAATAGTTTACTACTAGAATGGCACTTGGCAGAAGCAAAATCGGCGGGTTGTGAGGATATGTTTAAATGGGTGCTCTAGAAGGTGTGTAGCTCGGCTTCATTACCAATTCGGGGCTCAGCATCATTGGTGATCAAGGATCGGGATGAGGAGATGACAGACCATGACACAACGATAGGCGAGATATACTGCGAAAATATTGTCAGTCAGGTTGATTCTTCCCCGCCCGATGCATGAGAGGCTTTGATTTTGGCGCCGTTTATCCTCAGTACCTCAACCATATCACTAACAGATTGTTGTTTCATGCATGATGCGATTGTTGTTAGTATGTTGCGGACCATGAAATACTAATCCTCTAATTTTTTATATAGTAGTAGCTTCATAAATTCAAGTCGCGGGCTTTTTGAAAGGGAAGCTAAAATCGCTGGCGTTGTATTGTTGTATTGTCAATCATCTGTAATCGCGTATTTAAAAGTGGGGCTGTAGCCAGTTGAAAGTTGAAAGTGTTGCTAAACCTGGAACTCAGGATAATCCTACCAAGGCAGCTGATACCTTTTTTTATGCATCAGATATAATAAGTCTTCTCTTTGACACGTTTGTCAGATTGTAGCTGTCAGTTTACGTTTCTCTTTGAAGTTTGATTCCGCCTACATTAATTTGAGGGAGTCTGCGGCTTGCTGCAACAAATTTATTTACGGTGTAGTGGAGAGGACAAGCTCGAACCCATGTCTGCTATACCGATGTCCCACGAGGATTACACTGTCGCTTGGACTTGTGCATTGCCACTCGAGGCTGCCGCCGCAAAAGCCATGCTCCATAAGATCCATCCCCAGCTCTCGCAACCCATAGGTGATGACAATGCATATACCCTGGGAGAGATTTCCGGCCACAATATCGTTGTGGCCTGCCTGCCATCAGGAGTATATGGCATCACTTCTGCTGCCACTGTAGTCGCCCGCATGCGAATCACATTTCCCTCCATTCG